>JAQGCH010000761.1:0-19798 GCA_034699485.1 Nanhermannia elegantula | reverse complement strand
GGGTATGTATTAAGGTAAGGTATTTTGCAACGAATAACTGAAGTTCTCCTGAATATATTTTACTAATTGATTAAGCTAATGTGTTCAGCGAGAAATTGACTGCGATCGCAATATGGTTTTAAGTAAAAAAATATCCTTAAAAAATTTACTCAGAACACAATATGGAAATGGCTGTAAAACAAAAAAAATAAATTACACAAATTTTTTTGATTAAGTATTTTAATTAATTTTTCTCGATACATTTAATCTAAATCATCATATTCACTTCTAATTTTCATTAATGTTCTACCTAAATAATTCAACCCATAATAATCTTGCCATAAATGCGGTTTATCAATATCTTTGTGGGTTATGCCGATTCTTAATCCCCAATAATCGTCGTAATGCGTAATAATTCCATTTTCATCTTCAAGAGCAATCTGAGCCAAAATAGCGCTTTCGGTTTCAATGAGAAATTTTTTTAATTTTGGTTGATTAAATTTTTGTCTAATCATGTTTTTGAAATCCATATCAAATTTTTTCCAAGTATACAATTTATGCTTAATATTAGGTATTGTATTAGCTAGACTTCTCGCATCCTCAGGATGAATAGTTTGAACCACCGGTTCAGCAAATTGATCTCCACCAATTATACAAGCTTTAATGTAACTAATTCCCTGCTGGTTTGAGAAAAAATCTTTACCTCTATACTCGAAATGTTTCATATAAATATTCGACAATGGACTTTCTCTTGTGACAAAGCCATAGCCGATTAATAATCCTTCTTCATTGTAAACTTTAACTTCGTTTTCTTCTTTTATAACTGATGCCATCCTACCGAGTGAATAAATATTTTACAATCGAATGAATAAATAGCGCCTAATATCCATTATAGTCTTCCCCATCATGAAGCAAAAGGTCCACTTGCGCACTTCAACCACAAAAATTCTGAAACTAACCCCCCCCCCCAAATCAAATACGGTTAGAGCACATATGACTGACCATTCTATACAAAAGCATGCTACAGAATAAGCGGGTGACAAAAAACAATACAAGTTTATTTAATTATATATTTTTGTTGAAATTTCTCAATACTTTTAATCTAATCTATTATTATATTCACTTCTAACTTTCATTAAAGTTTTTCCCAATAAATTATCCCCGTAATTATCCCATAAATGAGGTTTATCAATGTTTTTGTGGCTTACACCGATACTTATTCCCCAGTAGCTGTTTCGATGCTTGACGATACCGTTTTCATCTACAAGAGCAATTTGAGCCAAAATGGCATTCTCAGTGTCAACCAGATGTTTTTTCATTTTAGGATGATTAAACTTTTCTCTCATTGTATGTTCGAATATATCTATAAAATGTTCCCGAGTAGATTTAGTACGTCGAACAATATTTAAATCTTCAGTTAGTTTTCTTGCATCCTCAGGGTGAACAGTTCTTGCCACAGGATTTGCCATTGGATGTCCACCATACAATCTCGCTTTAATATAACTAATTGCATGCTGGTTTGAGAAAAAAGTTGTACCTCTATACTCAAAATGTTTCATATATATATTCGATAATGGACTTTCTTCCGTGACGAATCCATAACCAATTAATTCGCCGTTATCATTGTAAACTTTAACTTCGTTTTCTTCTTTTATAACTAATGACTCCATCCCGACTGATTAAATATTTTACAACCGAGTAAATAAATAATACCGAATATCCATTATAGTCTTTCCCATCATGTTGCGCCCGGTCCACTTGCGCGGATTAATTACATCTGAAATATTGGCACCCCAAAAGTTAGAATAATCTTTCATTGCTAGAATAGCGAATTTTGTATTTTCTAGATAATATCTCAAATCCATCTGTCGGAAAGAAACAGAGTCCCTAAACTTGCATATAATTATATGAGGCGTTATTTCTTCTTTATATTTTTTCCACAAACTTTTGTCTGATATAACTAAAAGGTTAGCCAATTCTTTTGCATGCGCCGGATGATGCGTACGTAATATCTTGTTAGCAATAATTTCATTATTGAAAAATCTAGCTTTGCAATAAGAAATAGCCATTTTTACAGAATAAAATTCCTCGCCCTCATATGTGAAAAATTCAACATGATTTTTTGATAGAGGGCTTTTTTTGCCGTATCCATAAATACCAACGAGTTTGCCTGAATCGGTGTAAAAACGCTTTTCGTCAAATCTCTCTTTTATTTCAATCCGCATTTTTTAAATAAAATTATTTATTGATTAAATATTGGGTACATATTTTTTGATAAGCTTATCATTATTAAAACGATCACTAGTGAATAAAGAAATGAAATGACAGTAACACAAGCCACTGCTCCGCATTTTAATATAAGCTACGCAGTAGTGGCCGCATGTGACGCATGTCAAACATTGTAATTGTATTCGATTATGGAAAAACCCGTTTGGGCAATTATTGTTAAGAAAGTTAATAAATTCTTGATGCAGAGGTGGGTTGCCATAGGAATCAAAGTATTCGCCCACTCCATCTTCATCCACGAATATAGCCACCCAATGTGTCCCAGGTTTAGCCGAAGTATCCGTATTCGCTATAAGTCCGGCAGGGCCTTTGATCTGCTTAATATTTGGTAGCGTGTCTCTAGAAAACGTTCCCATGTAGTGTTTATTTTTTCGCAATAAATTGTTAATAGTTATATTATCCATTAGCGATAATCCATAAAAGCGTTACGATCTTCAGGAATGGAAACCAAGTTGTCGAATTCACAAAATACGAGCGCGTTAATAGTTGTATCAAGTTGCTTAGCAAAATGTAGCTCAATTCTTAGTATCCCGTTTTTGGGTATATTTGAATAACCAGACTCGTTATATCCCTGAGATAAGTCGGGGCTCAAATTGAATGCAAATATTGAATATCCATTTTTATACGAGTCTCTGTCAATCATCATTCTAGCATTATTGTTTAGCTGACCCGCTGTTCTAAAGAGTTCTAAGTACTCTCTCAAATATAGATCGTTATCAAAGTCTGGTGTGTATGCACGTCTTGGGTGTTGCTCACCGTTAATGTAACAAGCCAATGAGCTAACATTATAGTGATGGAAAAAGAATGGGTTTTTTGAGTATGACCCGCCAAATGCTTCATTGCTAACAAAGGCAATGTAAACACGTCTAGGCAATTGTCCGTTTATTACGTTCTCCAAGTTTCTGCTTATTACCCCTTTATCAATTGTTATTGATCTTACTTCTTTTCTGGTAATTGGGTATTTTGCAGGGCTAACATTTAGAGCATTGTAATAACCGGCTAATAATTCATCGTTAACTTTAGATTTAACGACATTGAGATGTATGTCTTGGAATTCAATTTTTGGATTGATTTTGTTATCACTTGTCATGAAATAAAATTCAGGGCGATTTGGTACAAGCTTTATTCTCATCTTAGTGCCTCCCAGTAAAGCTCGAGGTTGAAAAAATAAATCTAAATGTAATTTTCCTTCTAGTTCATAGATTTTTCCACTTGTAAAATCCGCACCAACACCAGAGTGAGTAATGTATTTCATTCTATTAGTTTGAGGCGAATCTTTAGTAAGCATATCATCAGCGAAAAACCCAACAGATTGTAGTTGAGTTTTGCGACTATATTCTGTTGACTCAAGTAGAGTTTCAAAGTAGCATTTGATAGGATAAGTCTGTAGTGATATATTTGTTTGAGCATCACCAATAGCCAAGTCAATTTGACTCCACAAAGAATGCAAAATATTGTTGACAAATGAAACTTTTCTCCAGTCTTCCCCCGCAACAGTACGATTATCACTTCTCGATAATAATACTTTAAATCTTACGTATAATGTTGTTTCATCGAGTCGTACAAATTCATTATAACCACTAGTAACAATGAATTCAACGTGTCCGCCGGTATTAAGTTGAGAAAGTGGGCGAATTTCTTCGGAAACCGTAGATTCTATAGATGATTGCACAGGCGCGACACTGAAAGTGTCGAGTTCAGGTACTGTGGTAACAGGTGTATTGGCCATTATGATTTATATGAAAATAGACGGACTCTGTTTTTTAAGACGTTTAACTCTTGTTCTTCTTTTCTTACCACCACCCGTCTGTCTTCTTTTCTTGTGAACAGTCTTTGCACTTCTCTTCCTTTTCTTTCCACGACCCGTCTGAGCAAATCTAGTAGCGCGAGCAGCGACATCACCAGCAATATTCTGGGCGGATCTTTTCCCTTGTTTTTTCATTGCAGAAAGTAAAGGTTCTCCTTCGGCAACGTCGTTTACAACGTCAACACCAGTACTGAGGGCTTTTTTACCAACGTATTTCAATATAGGCAACAACGCACTCTTGAAAATATTTCCGAAAAATCCCTGTCCCCTTTGAAATCTGGCTCCCTGGAAACCACCGATTCCCGTTCCCGCTTGATTAACGTAATAATTGATATAGGGATTCGAAGCCATACTTTGGTCTTTTCCTGAAATGCAAAGTTACACTAGTTGTTGAGGTTTTGTCAGTTGAAAAATCAATTTGTCTGTTTGCACCGTCACGAATATCTATTTCAATTGTGTCAAATTCTTGCGAAACCAGAGGATGGAACTGTGGTTCTGGGTATTTTAAAACGCACTGATCCGCAAAACTTGAATTATTTGGAATTTCCACTCTTCTCAAAAGAGGTGCTTCTATATCCCCAACAAATACCGGTTTGATAATGTCGCAATAAACGTAGAGTGAATGAATGCCAGCGTCAAGCGAAACTTCTTTATGCCCTTCAATTTCTATTTCAATTACCCCAGAATTTGAAATTGACAACGATGTAAATGTTGTAGGATAAGGGGCAGCTCGCATTATCCTATGTTTATCCCAAGGTTTGGCAATGTTTTGAGTGGATTTTTCTGTAGTCTTTTCACGTTCATTTTGTCTTCGTTCCATCACATGTTGTAACACTGATTTTGGTTGTTTAGCCTGAATTGAATTATTGTTTACTTGGCTTTGTTGGTGTACATTTACTTGAATTGGATTAGGGCTCTTTTGACCTTCAGGCACTTTTGACAGTTCACGTTGCTTTTGATTCTGTTCATTTATCTGTGGCTGTTGAGTTTGTTTAATATTAATGGAATCAGCATTTACTTGTAGTTGCGGTTGTATTATTTTCGGTGGTTTAATTTGTGAAGCAGGTTGGTGTGACTTATTAGATGGGTTTTGCTCGTCATCAATTTGATAATCTTCAATAATTTTGTGAAATGATATTAAATTTCCCTGACTATCTGTTAACCCTAGAATCTCAGAAACAAAAGGACTAAACTCCGGAAATACAAAATTGTTATTTGTATTGTTCAATACACCAGCTTTAATTCTAACTTTATTTAATATCTCGTCGTAAGTGATTATAGGTTTTACGGATATTTTCTCACTTTCAAACTCGCTAATTATAAAATTGATTTTATCAATTAATTCCCTTGGTGATTTATAATGTCCAGCGCTTAATGTACGCTCAATTCTAATTTCGTTATTTAGACCATCAATTAGGCTTATTTGCTGATCATCCAAAATATTGTGCCAACTTTTTTTATATGAAATTTCAGTTAGACCAACTTCCCACTCATCAGTTAAGTTCAATCTTCGTGATAATCTTGTAACAAAATTTGCATTAGTATTCCCAACTTGAAGAGGGCTTGTTTTCTTCACATTGCTTTCAAGATGCACATAAAAATTGTCTGGTTCCATTGATGAAAACAGAAATAATGCTGATGCTGTTGCACAAACACTCACAATTACTAGTAATACTCTATTTATTTTCATCTTGGTTGGTTGGTTTTATTTTGGGATTAGGCAGCACATAACCAATAGAACACGAAAGTAATGCAGTCCACATATTTGTATCACCATTTTGTAAACTAAGATTCGCAATACTAGTAATAACCACAATGAGTATAACCAGTACTTGGACTATAAAAAGAACTTCGTTTGAAGTTGGAAAGCTACAATCACTGAACCAACCCTTCATAGATCTCTCATGTATGTCGCGGGAATCCACTGATTGAACTTGGAGGGGAAATTCAACCATTTAACTAGAACTTGTTGCTCACCGTTGTGAGTTCTTGTTTTTAATACTTTTTCAACGCCGTAGTAAGTATTATCATCGACTATAACCTTTTGAAGTTCTTCAGGATAAAATCTTCTTAGCTCCTTATCTCCACCAGTCTCTATAACATACTGAGGCTTTTCGGACTTGCCTAAGACTTTTGCTATTTTGTAAATCTGGTTTGTCCAGAGTGGGTAATAAGATTTTTCTAATGCATTCAAGTCGTATTTTTTTCTAACGTCATCGCCAACTTTTAATTTATGTTTATATCGCTTTTTGAATAAAATTTCTTTCATATTCGGTGCTTTATATATATTTTCAAATACGATTGTTTCATCTGATTCGTCAACATCTTTAGGCGTCATTTTAGTGACACTGTGCACTGTATTATTGTACGAATTTACCAATCTATCCAAAATATCTAAATATTTTCTAGTCCCCTTATGCGTAAAGTAGCGAAACATTTTTTCTTTTAAAGTTCTATTAGCTCTTTCAATCATTGCGCATTTAATATTTTTATCTTGAGTAGTGAAATAATTTATTTGATTCCGTTGGCAAAATGCCTTAAATAATTTATTGTCAAATTCACCACCTCTGTCAGACCTTAATTTATTAGGTTTTCTATTTTTAAAAATTTTTTTGATTACAGTAATTATTTCAATAGAATTTTTAGTTTTAGTAGGAATAGCAAATAAATATTTTGAAAAACAATCAATTGCTGTGAGAATATAATTATAACCTCGATTCTGTCTTGAATATCTTCTCATGTCCACCAGATCACACTCCCACTGCTCGTCAATGTAAAAAACGTAAATTTTATTCCTTGGGAAACGCCTTCTCGCTAATTTATGTAGAGTATATGTATTTTGAGTACTAAGCCAATATTGAACGTCAGAAAGTTTTAAAAATGGATTTATTAATCTTGCGTACTTATAAAGTTTATGAGCCCCACCATAAGATGCGGGATGTGAACTATCATAATATATTTCTGAGAGTAATTGATCCATTACAAGTCCTCATCACTCTCGTTGAACGGTATTTGCCACAATGATTGATTGGCTCTTTCCAGGTTATCTTCTTGTAGTTTATCCAAATCTATATGCAACGCTGGTCGTGCTTTTTTTGTTGGCGGAATATCTTCACCGACATCAATATGTCTTTTCTCGACTCTACGAGCAAGTAGTCTACTTTTAATTGTCTCGTTAATAATCAAATCAGGGTCAATATTTGCCAGTTGCATTTGCCTTATCAAGTCGTCCAATCCTTGGACTTTCTTTACTTTATTTTGCGTAAGGTTTAGTAGTTTCGTCACATTACTTTCTTCATTAAAGCTTCCGTCTTCTCTTTTAACTCGCAAATTGTTATTAATAACGCTGAGTCCTTTATTATTTGCAAGCAAACACCCAATTATGAGAATTTTTGTTTGGCGATTAAGCCCATCTTTAGCCGTACGTAGTATTTTTTTAGTTTTAACTATTGGTGGTAATTGCTCGCTTGCACTTGGAGCCTGTATCTCAGATTCTCCTGTGCCTACTTGCTCAACGTTATCTTGAAGATCGTAGGGCAGCAAAACCATTTGTGACATTATTAAATTTTATTAATTATTGATGCTAACACGGTTGCAACAGCTGGTATTAATATTGGCAAAAATCCACCACTTTGTACAATAAGATTTTTTCTTTTCTTTAAGCAACGTTTATTTTTCTCGCAGCAGAACTTCTTCAAGAGTCTAGTGTGAGGTCGAAGACGCTTCAACTGATTTTTCTTGAGAGGATAATTTTTATTTATAGTGTTGTAAGCTATTTCGTGGAGGGCGTTAAATGCCATTCTATCTCCACCCAATTCTTTCAAAACCGATTTTCTACTTTTATCTTTAAGTTTTGAAACAATTCTAAAAAAAGGCATCGTGTTTGTTAACGATTTTGAAACAATGAGTTTTGATTTATTCATGATTTATCCAAATCGAAAATGATAGGTACAACACTGTGTTTATTCGCTAAATTTAAAGGAATTTCTTTTCTTGTAATTCTTGTTCTTAAACGAAGTTCGTCAGGTGATTGCGGATGCAAATCAAACAACAGGTATCCAAATGGACGTTCAGTGGCCTTTTTGAATATATTCATTAATTGTTTTGACTTATAAGGAAATATTTGTTGGCCTAGAAAACCAACTTGATGGTTAGATCTTATTCCTTTGAGAACAATTATATAATGAGCATTTAAACTAATCGTTCTCATTTGCTTTCCTTGGTTGAATAAATTTTGAACAAGAAAAAACACGCTAATGTTCATGTGATGACTCCCTCTTGTAAATAGATTAGCGATTTCACTGTCATTCTTTAAATCTTCCATCAAATCGTCCAAAACAATAATATTTGGTTGAATCTTTTTGATATCACTTTCCGTAGGTCTTCCTTTAAAGTATACGACATCGACATTTTTAATTGGTTTATTGTATAATTGTTGCATTTGGCCATAGCACCAAAGAACTTTTGGTTTAACCTCTATATTAATTGTGAATTTCCAATCTTCTAATATAGATCTGGTAAGAATACTTTTACCAGCACCAGTCATTCCAGCAACTATAGTGTTAGACGGATGCTTTAACAATAAATCAGATACTTGCATTATTTTTTGTGTATGTTAGTTTATTGGGTAATTTATTTCAAACAAATAATAATATATTATTAAGTTTGGATCCAAGTCTTTGAGTTTAACCTTACTACTACACATTAATACACATTACTAACTGCATTTAATGTACTTGTAACTTCAACTTCCAAATTATCGGTCACTAATGGTGGTACAATTTTAATAATTAGTTTCTTAAAAAACATTTATTAGCCCACATTTTAATAAACGACGTGATTCCGTATTGTACTTATTTAGTACCCGAAGTACTTCCACGCTTGGGATAATTTTAAACCAAACCATTAAACTAATTTCATTACCATTAATACCTTTTGCATAAATTTCATGTTATGCAATTATCCAATTTGTTAAAATTAAGTAAATATAAACCCGGCACTGCTTTTATATAGAAATAATTCGAAAACTTATTTTTTGAAAAAAATTTATTGGTTAAATAAACTACAAATTAAAATTTTTGTAATATATTAATTAAAAGAGATTACAAGTTTATATTACGTAATATAGAATTTGCTATGGCCATAAATGATTTAAATTCATTAAAATCGAAACTTATTATCCTTGATTTTCTGTCATATAATAGTGAAGTCATTGGAACCTTTTCGAATTGTTGTATCATTGTTACCATAAATTGATGTCCGTGTAAACGAGCGACTAATAATTTTGAATCCGCTAGTTTAGTAGTCACTAAATCATATGGGAAAAGTATAAATTCACTTATTGGTTCTACTAATTTCACTTGACGTACTTCATGGCTACTAAGTTTTAAAACCAAATTTTGAAATTGATGAGGAGATAGAACAATTCCAAGTGGATTACGTTCCAAATCAACTCGACCATCACTTGTGAATATCTGTTTATGTTCATTAATTTCCACAGAATAATTTCCACGAAATTTACTTATCGATACGTATTTCATTAGAGAGTTATCATTTTCATCATTTTTTAGTGGATATCTATGTACCAATTCCGGTAAAATTACTTGTGTTTCATTTTGTTGGGCAAACACATAGCTTATAACCATTAGGAGTAATAAAGCTTTCGCTTGCCAGTTAGCGATCCGCGACACACTGGACAACATCGTTGAGGTTTGTAGCAATCAGAACAACAGTAAACGTGACCGCAAGCGTATATTGTATCAATTTCCTTATTGTAACAGATTTTGCACGGATTATTTAATTCTTTAGACGTGACAGATTCTTGGCGGGCGTTAAATTTCTCAGGTACGTCAAATGATCCTGGTACGGCTGATACACCAATAGACACAGTTTCAGGTTTAATGAGAATATTCACAGAAGTTTGGTCATTATATACGGTTGATGGGCATACCATATACTTGCAGGACGGCGAATAAAGTTCGTGTATTTGATCAATATTAGAGTGTAAACTCCACCCTCCAATCACTATACGACAGTACGCGCACTGAACGTTAGAGCCAATCAATGTGTAGAAAAATCCTGATCTAGTAAATTTGAATGCCATTTCTTTACCCAAAAGAAACGGATAACCTTCTTGTCCAAATGTTTTAAGTCTGTTAACTTGTTTACTCATAAAAACAAAAAATTGTTCTACATTTAAAATGTATCTTGAACTTATATTTTTAGGTATTGGAATTGGCGCGTAGAATTCTTCAAGATATATATCGTTTATTTTCATTAAAGACAAAATGAGCTTTTCAGGCTTATAATTTTTGAATAAAAGTCCTCTTGTGTCTGCATCATTTATATATTTTGTTAATGCTTGTTTGTCGCGTACTTGAGAAGAACCAGATACATAAGGTTGCCATAAAGTTGTGTTTGGTCTATCTGAAATACTGACGTCTTTTCCTTTAATAAAACTGCAATCACTTTGATGATACTTGAACGGATTTTGTAAAAGAATGCACTTTAAATTAATGTTGCATGAAAAACATACATGTTTTGCTGTTACCCGATCATAATAAAATCCAGAAGCGACTAATAAGCGTTTATTTTCAAAGTCAGTATTAAGGTAAGTAAATAGTCGTATGGATTCATGGCGAAGAAGCTCGTGTCTGAAGTAAACGTTATTCATTTTTGAGATGTAGTTCCCAAATCAACTTCTTTTAAATCCAAAAGGTCTTGTTGTATAATCTTTAAAAATCATGCGCTTTTCATAGACGAGTCTATATGCTTTAAACTTGTGTTGAGTTTCCACTTCATTGTATTTCGTTATAACAAATTTCATTTGGGGTACATCAATACTCATTTCATTTGTCGATTCTAAAATAAATTTATCAACTAATTTTTTCATTGAATCAAAATTTATGTATGACTTTGTTAAAAAATTTAATGATAGCCCTTTAACTTTGCAAAAAAATTCTTTTTGTCTGGAATTTGGGTAAAATACTTCGTAGCAATAATTTTTAGGTCCACAAGAAATAAATTTTGTAATATAAGCGTCAGGCTCATTTGCTGTTGAAATTTCATTAGTTAGTTGACCCAAATAAACTCCAATTTCAGGTGAATACTGATTTTCTTTGACAGAAAATATTATTGAATCTGTGTCATAATAAAAACATCGCTCTCCTAATTTATTTAATAGTTTAAATAATTCAAGACGTGCATATGCCGTTACGTATGATGCAATAATGACATTCGAATGTGCTAATTCTGTAGCAAATTCATTCCTTTTACTATAAATTACTTGAAGTGTTTCATCATTAATTAAAAATGCGTCATGTATTTCTAGTGAATCATTGCTCAACATGTTGAAAAATGACTCGGGATTTTCGATATATTGAGTTTTTTTCATTTTAGATGAATTTTGGCCAAATTTTCCCCAAAATGAATTAGCTTTTAACTTGTTTGTATTTCTCTTTCCAGGGTTATTTTCAATCAAATTTTTGTCTAACTTTATGCCCTCTTTTACTTCATATTCATTAATATAATTATGCTTTTCTTCTTCTGTCATGTCAGGTTTTGGCCATCCACTTGCCTCAACTTTACCACGTATACATTCGTTAATAAATTCTTCAAATAAGCCTTTTTGTTCTCCATTGCTAATAATTGAAGTTTCAAAATGCCAAATTTCAAATACTCTCAATATTTTATAACCCAATTCTATTGCTTTATTCAGTTCAGTAGTTACCCAACATCCAGTTAAAGATCTTTCTTCTTCTGTGTGATCGCAATTGTATATCCAGTTATTTGCACATTCGTAACATAACGTAAAAATTAATTTTTCATTAATTCTTGCTGGCAAAATTGGATAATATAAATTTTGTGGAGGAAGTACAACACAAAATACTAACCCTTCAAATGATGTAATGTCTGTGCCTTCAAATTCAATTATACGTTTTGGGTGACCTATTGGAAAACGTTTGCTTTTACAAACATATGGGTATAAACTGGTGAAATCATAATATAAAATTTTTTCACCTTCGCTAACCTCATGAAATAACTTGCTCGCGTTTGTCCTTCCTCCAAAAAATGCATCCCGCGGTTCTAGAGGAGGTGTGAACCTTCTATTCTGAAATAATCTTAAGTGATTTTTAAAAAAATTATCAATAATTTTGCTGCTATTTCTTAATGATTTTAGCTCACATTCCCATATTTTTGTTAGAATAAAATTCATATTTGCATAATATTTTTCCTTTTGCTTTGTTTTTTCGTATAATTGATCCATTGTTTTACCTAAAAATGGGTTTACAGTATTAAATCTTTTCGATGGGAAACATTTCTTACAGCCATGAAAAAGGCACCCATAAAACTCAAATACCTCTCTTGTTTCTGGAATGAACCCATCAGCAACAAAAGAGCCTAATCTATACTCTCTTCTGATAGAATTGTCTTTAGTTTTTTGCATAAAGTCCAACCACGCATTTGATATATACGAATGTTTACGTTTACTATCGTACCCATGCTCTGGAATTATAGCAATTTGTTTTGGTTTTAGATAATTTGTTTTGAATACCTCCATAACAGCTTGTGGAAGTGTAATATTCCGTGTGAAACAATCAATGCCTGAACTAGATATCCATAAATCTCTGAAAGTCATTATTGATCTCATTAATATTACAACGTCTGCGTAACAGTACTTTACTAATTCAACTTGAAAGTTAAACGTGTCATTTTTATGCAAATTATACCATTCCAAAAATTTTATTCTATCATTTTCTTTCATCAATTGCGGCTGATAATATTGAACCGCTGGATACTTTCCAATATAAGACCAGTTTTCTGGTTTATTGAATAAATGTGGAAAATCTCCTTTTGATACTTGATTCTCAAACCCAAATGTTTGCGGGAGTTTTCTCAAAGGCATGGGCAAAAAACTTAATGAATCGATAAATTTAAAATTTGTAACTTTCACTGAAAGAAATTTTGTGCCACTTTTAATAACTTTAGGCAAAATTCTGTTTTCTATGCAATATTTTATTATAAACTGGACATCATACGCTTTACTATTGTGAGCAATCAGATTTATTTGTGGAGATTTTGTAAGTTTTAAATCTTTTTTTTTCTGTAAAATAACTTTAGCAAATTCCACGAAAACAAAATTTATAAAATTTTCAACAGCATCAAAGCCAGAAAATATTTTTTCTTCAGCGGTGCAAAAGCTGCAATATTTTAACGTCTTGTTTTTCTGTTCTGAATTCCAACACAGATTGCACACAATATTTAAAATGCACAAATTTGGTTTATGAATAAAATTATTATTCCAAGGTTTTAAATAGCACTCAAAATCATAAAATATAAATACTTTAGGCATAGAATCTTCTTCTTGTAACATATTCTTTTGGTTGGGTGTAACATAGCAATCATGGTAAGAAAGTGGTACGTGGTGTTTACAATTTCGGCACATTTTTAGACCGCATTTATGAGACTTTCCCATAACTAATCTTGAACATTTTTTGCAATATTTAAAAGTTGAACATGTTCTTGTTATTTCCTTATGAGTATTAAAACATTCAGTTGAGTAAAAAAATCTGTTGCAGTCCTTGCAATCAATTCTTGTTGTTTCTACACATGGTGACTCGTTGAGACAACACCTGCACATTGATTGGCAGCGATGAGCCCCAATATTCATATAACCTTTAATACACCGTTTGCAGAAATAATTCGCTTTCAGAAATGCTCTGATTGATAATAGACTGTCTGCGTGGTTATTTATAATTTGAATAAATATTTGCTTATCAGCGTATTCTCCTTTGAATATTATTTTCTTTGGCGGGCCAACAGCTATCAGTTGGTAATCAACTCCCAGTGCTTCTTGAAATTTTGATAGAGAATCAATTCTTAGTCCGTCAGTTGTTATATTAATATTTGCGGCGTTACACAATTTTCTGGCTAAGATTGTTTGTTCCTTTCCGGTGTCTTCTCTTATCCGTCTCCATGGAGGACCTCGGATCTTATCAACGTAGGCCTTTGATACCACAATCGATCGTGCAATGCATAGTCCATCTCCTTTTACAATTATTACCTTGTTGGAATTTTTTCTCCAAGTATTCAAATCAATAATTGACTGCCCACCTATTCGTGGCATTTGAACTGAAATAACTTCAAACTCTATTAATCCATTGAATAAAAAATCTTGCTTACTTTGGGACACTCTCATTATTTCGTTTATTATTAAATCAATGTTGAAATTACGCTTTTCTCTGAAAGGAATTGATATTTCTCTGTCCAATTCTTCATTTTTTAATAAAAACCTCACTGGATCATCATCATCAATATCGTAAAGCGCCTCAACCAAAATATCACTAAGAGTTGATTCAATTTTATTTATAATAGTTAGGACTTCAATCTCACCTTCGTTAACATCGTAATAAAGGTGTATAGTCATACGCCTTGATTGAATCTTAAACTTTCTACTATAAGACTGAACATTATCAACAATTTCAGCATTTATATTGAAGTTATCCATCTCAACATCAGAGAACAAATGTGAGTGTATATTAATAAAGTTACACTTTTATACTTTTTTCAAACATATTTTATTGGTTATATATTTTAAATATAGTGGTTAAATAATTTAATCAATTGTAATAGTTTCTGGAGTTGAAGTGTTTGTTGATCCACCAGTGGAGAACATGATATCCATTATTTTTACAATTAGAACAGCAATTCCTTGCTTCAAATCGCGAAATTTGCAGATCTCGGCCATCATTTCGTCTGAGTTATTTTTTAAGTTTGGAAAAATAACATGAATTGAGTAAACACGGTCTTGTGGTGAGGCATTCAAAGCAGACATTAAGTGATCAAATTTTTCAAAGAATTCCGCGTCATTTTTGTTGTCTTTTATTGCCATATCTAAAAAGGTACTATTTTGTGGCATTTCTTTAAAGTATTTTCCACAGTAATTATGATCGCCTGTACCAGTCTTACATGATTGACAATTTTTCTTTATAATCCAATCAATCGATTTGCCAATTATTGAGACGTAAAGTCCTTTTGTAATTTCTTTTAGGTCGACTTCTTTAGGCTGATGATATTTTAACATAAACTGAAGAATTTCTTCGTTTTGAAGGAGTTTCTTTTTCTCATGATCGTTAAGCAATAATCCAAATATTTTGTCGTTTTCGCATGAAGCTATAGAAATCGATGAATCACCGAGATCGTTAAAGATTAAAATTTTTTTCCCGCAATGAATACTCTTATTACTATTTAGCTTTAGTTGTTTTAAAAACCACTCCATTTCTGCATATGCAAAAGTTGTTCCAATCGAAGCTTGTCCTTCATTATAAACGCGTAATTCCATGCGATTTATAGCAAACGGAAATTTTTCATTATTCCTTTTGAAGAAGCCTTCGCCACGAACAATTTTAGCCACTTTTTTTATTTGAGTTGAACCATTGGATAGCAATATTTCGAATAATGTTTTCCACTCCATTTCTTGAAATATTATGTAAAGAATTGTTTGTGTGCTTCGATATTTATACAATTTTGTGAAATTTTGTCAGATGCGAATCGACAACAGCGCCGTTGTTTTCAATTACAAGATTCAATCGCTTGTATATATTAACCCAACCAATTTCTTGGAAAAATTGTTTTTCCTCTTGAAAATGTGGTACACTCCAAACATCGAGATTATCGAGTATTTTTTCAAGATCATCCAATGTGTCTAATGGTTCGCCTTCTTTAACAAATTTCTGAACGACTTCACACATAAAATGGTATGCGGGATTTATGAGATATGGACGATCTTCTTTAGCTTTTTTTATTAAAGTTGTAAAGTTTGTATCAAATTCTCCTCTCAGAAAGCGATCAACACATAAACGTGTGCTCAATGATTTGAAGAGACTTTTTAAGCTACACTTGTGTTCATTCGACATTTGAAAATGTTTTACAAAATTATAGGGTTTTTATAGCCATCCTTTTCGGAATATTCCATCTTCTGGAAGTTCAGGGTATAAATGTTCCTCACATATTGGATATGGTTCTAACCACGTGAGACCAACAATTTGACCGTAAATGTTTAATCGGTGATTATATAATTGGTCACGAAAATGTTCAATTATTGGTATATTATAGTCGGTTAGTGAGTAATAAAGTTGTAAAACAAATCTGATAATAGATCTCGGTAATAGTTCAGCATACTTGTTTGGTGTATCAAATATCGGCTCTTCAAATTTAATAGAGCTTAATGTTTGATATAATAATATTGTATATTTATTTAGCATATCATTAAAAATTACTCTTTTATCAAGTAGTTCATTGTAGCCAAATAAATGCAAGAATATTTCACATTTGGATTGATTTTCGTTAAAATTTTTTAGTTCTTTGCGTTTTTCACATTTAATTAAGTGGTGAAGCAGTCTCCCAACGTGCATGTCGCATTTGCAATAATAACATTGATCTACAGAGTTGTAGTATCCGAAAGTTGAATTATAAAATTCTATTCCGTGTTCGTAATGTTTAACTCCCATTTCTGAGTATATTAATTTGACTTCGAGTGAACAATTTTTGAAAGTCTATGTTACCAAAACGGTTGGTAAAGTCTTTAATGCTTATGTCCGGCAATATGTTTAAATATCTATTTTGAATATCTTCCACTTTTGTCAACACAAGTCTTTGAAAATCATCTAAATTTAACGCTGGTGAGAGGTGTCCAAATCCTACTCTATTTAAGTAGATGTGCTCGTATAAGCTCCACACAGTTAAACGAACAATCCGGTGTTTTGTGTTCACTTTTATATCAAAATCTGAAATTAAGTCTAGGATGTATGCCTGAATGTAATAATCAGCCAACTTAATACCAACATCTCTATGTTCGTCGAAAGATGTATGAATGCAGACAAGAAAATGATTTAAAACGTCTTCCTCTTTGAACGCTTGTTTGCAAAGAGCACAATCAGCGATTCTCGTGTACTGGAGATCCATGAATGAATAAAAATGTTAAATTTTCAAAGTTTTATACTGTATTCAAAGTTTTCACCCAATTATTGGGAGGAGTGTTGTATTATAAATTTATTATTCAAAGAAAACAAGTTTAGAATTGTCAAAATTTCTATAAGCTTTATAAAACAAACTTTATAGCAGTGTTATAATTATATAACCAATTGCATTAGTAGTAAAAAATAATTAAATAGGCTGCGCTAATAAATAAATGAACAAAAAATATTTAAAATAATCATTTATTAAAAATATTAAAGAAAACGCCTTACATATGCGCATGAGTTACAATTATTATACATTTAAAATTTGTATATAAAATAGAAGATTTGTATGTATAAATTATTTGCGTGGAGGCATCCTTTCAATGCAATACTTTAAGTATTCTGGATCCGCTGAAATTTGGTTGATCCAATGATGATGATCCGCTTTTGCCATGTGAGCTTTCCTCTTTGCGTTTTCTTCTTCTCTTTGCTTTTGTCGATCTTTATCAAATTTTTCTCTGCGCTCGGCTTCTTTCTCTTTATCTCGTCGTTCACTTTCGGGACGTATATAAGGTCTAGCCTCTTGTGGCGGTTGAAATTCTGCAACCGCAATGGGTTTTAAGTGCTGTGAATACTTTGCAGGCGATTCTCGTATATTTTCGATGCGTTGTTCTTTAGGACGAACGCCTTTTACTGGAAGGTCCTGTGATATTAATTTCTGTTGTACGTTTGAGTTAGATGGTTGCTGTCTACCCAACGTGTTTTGGTGGATGCCTTCCTTCGGTTGTTTGACCGGGGTTGGCTCGTAGTTTTTGGGTGAATAGTGTTCCACTGGTGCCTTTCTTTTTATGTCGTCTTTGGAGAGTATTGGCATCGTGTTGTAACCCCCAGGATTTATTGGTTTTGTCGGCTTTCTAATGAACGGCGCTTCCGGGCTGTATTCCTCCTCTTTTACAGTGACTGGCGGTGGCTCTGGTAAAGCTAGTTGAGGCTGTGGCAGAGCTAGTTGTTCTTCGATTTCTTCTTCAGAGATTTCGGCATCGCCTTCGTTTTCGCTTTCACCGTCGCTTAAGTTAAGCGAATTTGAGGAAATTGAGCCGTCCTTTCGAGCATACGAAGTCCGCCAGTTAACGTAGCTGCTCATCAAACCAACATCAGGATGCATTCTTCTCGCGTGAACATCTCCGGATACTTTATCTAGAAAAATAAAAAAATTTAGTATATTATGAATAAATTTTATTTAAATAATAGTTACTTAGTATACCGAGCTGTCGTTTATGATCATGAATCAAATCAGAGAGTATATGCTCAGTTGTAACTCCAAAAGCTTGATAAATATTTTGAGCATTAGTGGCCATCCTAACTTCCAGAAGATGTGTTGTTGCAAATGTTGTGCAAGTGATGGAAACTGAAAATTTTCCTCAAGTTTTATATGATAATCTTCAGCTTTCACAGTGGTTTTAGCTTTTGCTCTGCATTCAGTATTTTCTGTGCTTTTGTAATAACAAAATTCCATTCCCACAATTATTAAAGCAATATTAATACTACTGTGGCTATATTAGTATATTTTATTTTTTAGCCAATAGTAAGATAAAGATCAGCCTCTAACTTTAAAATTTTATTATCAAAATCATTTATTTATTCAGCTTTCGTAACATTAGATAACTTGTTTTAGAGTTCAATGATCTCTTACAGACACTTGTTTATCAGTATTACCGGTAACTTTTGTTAAGCTTACATAACATCTGCAGATTTGATTGATTTGATAGAAATATGTTATTAATTCAATGTATAGTAATTTTGTACTACATCTTAGAAAAATTAACATAATCTTTGACTTCACATAAGATTAGCTTTGATATTGCTTTTCGTATGTATGCCGCTGTTAGTTCAATTATCTTATATAACGATTATCCAGACATGGACAAGGTTGCATTCATAGCAATTAATTTTTTCTAGACATTATTAGTCTGCTTTAATAGTGATAGAAAGTTTTTTAATTAAAAAACTATATTAAATAAGTTAATAATAATCTTTTAATAGCAATAATAAATTTGATAAAACAATAAATTATTTTCAACTTTAAATAATCATTTTAAACAAAATTTAAAAATTATTAATCATTTAAGCAATACAACACATACAGAATCAGTTTTAAGTCTTACTATAAAATAATTTTATATGTATAATACATTTAAATAATAATCAACAATCTTTAATCATATATTTAAAACAATACTTCTATTATTAATACACTGATTTGAAACTTACATTACAGTAATTCATTTAAATTTTTAATGCAGTACTTCTATATTTATAAATTATAACTTTAAATTATAAAATATTGCTTTAAAGCTTTAATATACAGTACTTTTATATTTATTATACTTATAATAATTAAATATTTTTATAATTTAGCTTTTATTAGAAATTTAAAATTTAAGAGTCATAGCACTGCATTCACGCTTTTATATACATTAGATTTAAAATTATAATACTTTTAAATAATAATTAATATTATTAATTCATTATATTATTAATTAGATAGTATTTTTAATTATTATTTACATCTTATTTACAATTTAGTTATGTATTAAGGTAAGGTATTTTGCAACGAATAACTGAAGTTCTCCTGAATATATTTTACTAATTGATTAAGCTCATTAAAACTATTAGAATAGCACAACACCGTTGTGCTATTCTAATAGAGTTTTATTAAAACACATTATAGGAACAGCACAACAGTGTTGTGCTATTCTAATAGAGT
>JAQGCH010000760.1:0-19802 GCA_034699485.1 Nanhermannia elegantula | reverse complement strand
GATTGATTTTGGATTTTGTTGAATAACATTTATCAGAATTATAAGTAAATATATTTATATTATTCTTAAATGGGTTTCATTTATAAATTATAAACTGTTAAAAATTGGTTATTAGAGTTTGAAAGTTGAATCATTTTTCTATTACTTAACATAAATAAATAAATATTACATTATTTGAAAGAAAATGAATTTTTTTTATTTCTTAAAGAATTTACCATTTTTAGAATAAAAAGTTTTTTATGTATTGAAAAATGATTTTCACTCTTTTTTTATGAATGATTTATTGTTTATTATTAGAGCTGTGAATTATATTTATTTTTATGCATCATATATATCCTTCTTTATTCACTGACAATTGTTCAAAAAATCATGATTTTTTTAAAAAGTGTTTCAATTTCATACTTGAAATATTGAAATATTGAAATATTTTTATTTAAAACAATGAATAAAAAAGGTTTTCATGAGCCAACTCCCTAATGAGAGATCTCATTGAAGCTCATGTTAAAAACCAGTGAGATTTTTACAGGGAAACCCCGTGTCGGCGTGTGCGAACGCTCCGGTCATAGAGTTGTTGAAAAACAATGAATATGTAGTCAACATATTGCAAACAAATATAGAAGCTCCCGGGGATTGAACCCATGACCCTTCGATCAAGAGTTTAATCCCTTTGAGCTTGAGCAATTCTGACTCCCTAACAATGAATAATCTTATATACTAATAAAGTTGAGATATTTTACCATTATTCAACGTAATTGATGAAATCATTCAATCAGAGCCTATGAAAACCAATGTAATAAAGTATGAAATTTCTATTTTTTGGACCCCTTATTAGAATTTTCAATATCAATCAATAGTGAGAGTGAATGAGTGTAAACATTCGATGTTTTATGCCCTTTTCCCGTAGCTGGCAAAGGGTGGGGAGGCTTGTGATTTATAAACAGAAATATATATATATACAAAATTTACAATATATTTAGGTAAACTTAGAAGAATTAATGAAATAATTGATATATGTTTAAAATCTCAAATATATTTAGTACATTTATAATGTGGTTCAACTGCATCCTTTTATATTGATTAGTAATCGTGCAAAAGTTGATGTATCTCTAACCCAACAATATTTATTATATAAAATATTTGATAGTATTCACAGCTCTAGTTTATTATTGAATATTATCGATATTTGTTTCGATGGTTCGTTGTGAATCTCGAGCAGATGTTATATTTCTTTGAGAGATAACTTACTTTGATAACTATCGGAATGAAATTTTATGATATATTGTGTTATTTCACTATATATTAAGGTTGAGATGAGATTTTAAATCATTTTTTACAATCACTTTTTGAAGGGAAATATATTTTACTCAAAAGCCAAAGCATTCGTATTTATAGACTTATCAATGGTTTTACAAAATTACATCAATTTTTGTTAACATAATAATTATACTTCACTTATATAACTCAAGAGTCATAGACTATACCTATGTTTAACACGATCTCATAGTCTTATAAAGCACTACAATATGAATGATAAAAATGTCACTATTTTTATCACATATTAATCTATATTTATAGAAATAAAAAACTATTTATATCAAAAAGCAATATAAGTTAGATAACAACCGGATCTGCACATATGCTATGTAAGCATTACATAAGTTGTTCAATTCCCGTCTGAATTGAGCTTCTCTTTTGAGTTATTCAGTTAATGCAACTTTTTGTCCATTAAATTAGTTAATAAATGGTATTTTAAGTATAAATTTATAATAAAATTATAATTCAATTTTAACGCTCTCATAAACGCTCTCGTCTTATAAAAGTGAGTCCATAAGAGTGATAAAAAATTTCATCTATTTATAGAAAAGTAAAATCAATTTAATACTAAACAGTTTCGAAACAACCGGATCTAATCGTAGACTATAAATAATTTCTGAGATGTACTGTACAAATATCGTGTGCTCTACTATGTTTTGCATTTCTCTTAAAGCTACAAATTGTTAATTCCCTGTCTTATTGAATAATTAAATTCTTTGACTTTAAGCCAAAGTATCATTTTTTAATTTTGTTACAAAAAGAGAAAATTTATTATAAATTTAATTACCCGTAATATTAAACGCGTTCAACACACTGTTCCTTTAGTAACGGATAAGACAAAGGATAGGAAATGTTTACTTATTTGTCTCAAAATTATAGATTATTTGTGTGTATTCTGTATTACAGAATCTGTAGTAAAGAATTATTTTAAGAGCTCTCAAAGGAATCGAAAAATAAAAAATTATTAATAGAAAAATCTATCAGTTTTAACGAGTATAACAAAAATAGAGACATAATTTTGTGAATTAAATTAATATTCCTTTAGAATAGATGTCAAATATGAGACTTTTCTGATAAGATTAAAAATTGTGATTAATTAATAAGTTTTGAAATATAAATATTTGATATGCAAACACTTTTTTGTGCCTGAATTACAAAAAAGTTTGCTAAACAAATATGACGTTAAAGTGATTAACCGATTAATTTTTCTTTGTTTTAATCTAATTTTTTGCAATTCAGGCAAATTATATGCAAAATGTGATATAACTTATGCATGACTTTCACAAATATTTAATTAATTTAGAAAACAAACGCAGAATATGTATAGGAAAAACACGCTTACAATTAAACTCATTTTGTACTATAAATACGTTGTGGAAGAAAAATGATAATAAACTCATTTTTAACTTAATTAACTTTGCAGTAAATTTCATTTAGATTTTCATTATTACTGACACTAAAAACAATATATTATTGTATTTGAAAGTTTGCATTCATAAAGAGGAACAAAATCATAATTTTTCATAAAGTCTTTGAATTGCAAATAATAATAGGATTTATAATAAACGTGTTTTTCTATCTCATTAACAAATTCTCTGTTTTTAATCTTTAGAGCTTTACATAAGAACTCTTAAGAACTTTTAATGTATTTACTGTTTATTATGATTTATGGATAAAGATTTGGCCAGAATTTTGATCCAATAAATACTTAGCTGTAAGAGAAAAAAGTTTAACTTTTCTTACAAAAGCCATAAAAATCTCTTTAAATACGGTATAAAATAAGTAAACATAAAAACGATAATAAAGTATTTTCTTTCTATTAAAATTAAAGAATATTCTGTATTGTTTTGTGTCATAAAAATAATGTTTGAGTTAATGGCTTCGTATAGAATAACATTCGATAATAATATAGGTTTTACTGTATTTAAGCATTAGTTGAATATATATTTGATAAGAGATTTTTGCTGCCTATGAAGGAGTTTAAGGGATATAAAGCTCTTAATCGTTAGATCAAAGTGAGAAAGAGAGTCATCATTATCGAGAGAAATGGGACCAAATATTTTCTGACTGCATGTGTTCATCAATATTACGATCTCGTATTTGGATTGCTTTTTGGAAAAAGGGCTTATTTTATGGCAAATATGTAATACAGATAATATTCCTTGAAAAATATTCTGTATGACCCATGAAAAAGACTTAAAAACTTTTTGAATACCAATACTTAACGTTTTGTGAGGAGAATCACTTTTTCAGTATTTTATTTCTTTGACGTCAATCTTGATATCTATGACAGAATCTAGACTTAGGCTTGAATACACCCTTTGTTAAGCATTAAAAAATCGATTCATTCAGAATAATGTGCAGTCATTTCTGTCAATCATAGCTTTGTTAAGGTTTTATTTGACTTATGATTTAATAATTCAGTGTTTAGTTTATTAATTAATATCAATAAAATGCTTGAAACCCACTTCAATTTAACCACATCTCTAAGATTTGAATTAAGCCCTTATTCCTATCTTAAGCAAAATTTATATGAAATGTCAAATACACTGTCACTTTATTTTTGGAGTCTATCTATAAATAGTGAAGTATATGATTGATGTTTTGCTTATTATTCTAGACTTTCGCTTATATATATTCTGTCACAACATAAATATATTTGTTACATAAAATCATTGAATTTAAAATTGTCTGTTTATTTGAAGAAAGAAATAATTACAGTCCACTCTCGTTATAACGAAGAGCCAAATGCAGTAATGAAAGTTCATTATAAGCACAGTTTTCTATCACTTTTATGCAATTGACACACAAAACATTGTGTGTAACGTTGGTTTCACTATATCTTGAGATTAATTATATTCGAGCACATTATAGTATATGGAATAATAAGTTTTTATAAATTATTCTGTAAATCATTGTATAGTTGATCATTAATTGGTATGGCCTTCAAATTAATGATTTTTTACAATTCATCAGAAGTGTAAATATTTTTCAAAGAATAAGAAATAGAAGAAAAATGAGATATTTTTAAATTCTGAATCCCTAAGCATAGTATAATTTGAATTTTGGTTGGAACCCAGAATCACGTGAATGTGATTACTATTTTGGACACACTTTAGAGAAACAAAATTGAAGTTTCATTAAATGATTACAAGTTTTACGCATATATAATGTTACGCCTGAAAAATCCTATTAGTTTAGGTGTCACTCATCTAATGCTAAACTCAATATATTTGGTAATTATGATAAGCGTTACTGAATTCCTGTTGTGCACTAATAATGGTAGAGAAATAATGATCATAACCATAAAAATGTTAATAAAGGACAGGCTTAACAACACATAAAAACTACACTATAATACAGTGTAAGATATAACCAAAAAAAGTTCAAATACAAAATAATTTAACCCTAAATGTTATTTACCACTCACTTATAGCTACTGTTCATAACGTGACTAAACTTTTTATTTTGCACAAAAAATTTTTTTTCATTTGAAATTATTATTAATGTTTTGATTCTATGAACACAGTTATTATCATTATTTTAGTTGAAATATTAATCGTAATTAATAAACGTCATTATAATTTGGAGATAAATATATTAATTTTGGTTATTTCAATAGAAAATTTTGAAATTAATATTTTGAATAATGAGCTAAACTTCGCTGTAATTTATTATCTGCTTTATATCAGTTGAGTGTTAGATTTTAAATGTCAAATAATTTTTATAAAATTCTTCTTTTAATGAAAATGCAGTTCACTTTTGTTCAATTTTTAAGAAAATTTTATTTTTATTCCTCAAAAAAGATATATTTTTCTCAAATATGGAAACTTGAAAATTATTGCAAAATATCTTTATTACTGAAAAGACAAATGAATAAAAAAATTCTTAATTTAAAATAAATTACCGGTAATTTATTTCTTAAAAATAGTTTCTCAATAATCGCATTGATAAAAAAGCGTAAAATATAAGTTCATTTGTTGTGATAAGTGCTCAAACATTTTCTTTTTGCAAAATTATTCAAAAATCTATTGTTTTATGCACTGAGAAAATAGTTAAGCCTAGGATTTGATGTATTTGTTTGTTTACTGTATATTCTCAATGCTTATTAAGAGAAATGTTTATTTTATTATAATGAGCTGTGTCAAAGAGCTTGAAATAAGCCTAAGAATAAGTCAGGTATAGGTTACTCTATTTTTCTACCAAACAAGTCCAGAATAATAATGAATCCCATTACAGCTGTAAAAAACAAAATATAACTTCCAAAAAATTCTTTCTTATATTTTTTCTCTATATCCAGAAGTTCTTGTATTTGTATTGAATTTAAATCTATAATAACTCAAAAAAAATATTAAACCACTTATTAGCACATAATTTATGTGAAAATACAATTTTATATTATTATAGTCTCGAAAATTAATGAAATTAATCTTATTCTGAGATTTAACAAAATTTTAAATTTTATTGGCCATCACTGGCAGTTCAGAAATACTTTATGACAGATAAGTAGTGCAGTAATACTTATCTTTGTTTAAATTTAGGTTTTGATAATTTTTTATGCAATACACATCTGCCATACAGTAAAACCTAACTTCCAGTCACTTAAACTCAAATAATGTCTTAGATATGATTAACAGTTTTTATATCACTTGTTTTGAATCTCATAATTATCTAATGTTTAATCTATAATTAGGTGCCATCCGGACAGCCAAAGAAAGAACTACTCGACAATTTAGACAAAGTGCCAACATTTGTACAACAATTACAATTTGCTGTTAAGAATGTGACTGTTGGAAAGGCCGCCACATTCACTAAAGTAGATAATGTGATACAAGAGACCAAAAATTTGATGGGAGTTATCAGCAAAGTTGTCACTTCCTGTATGTCTTGTGCCAATAAGGTATGCAATCAATTTTTTACACTTTTATTCATAAATTTTAGGTTTGATATAACATTGAATTTAATATTTATTAATTCAAATAAAATTAACTTCAATTTAATACATGTTTGAGTAAGCTTTTGAACTAATAGGTAAAATTAGCTTTAATAATAAGGTTGTTGCAACAGTAAAATTTATCATTCTAACTAATTTAAATGGATAACTATTATTTGAAGTACAATGAAATCTTATAGATAACCCGCGCTGATTATAACACGCATTAATTTATAACCCGCATCCAAAATTTGCATTGAACTAAACATTTTATAACTTGGATAAGCCATATATCATTTATAGATATAAATTGCACTTAATTTATTGGACTCTCCAATTAGGTTTCCGAAGATTCGGGTGGACAAATATAAATATAGATAAAGAGTTTGATGGCTTTCAATAAATATTTGAATTTTCCTATTTATTATTTAAGATTAAAATTAGATTTCACTACATTTTTGTATTTTATTTTGTGAATTAAAAGTTTCGTTATAAAATCAAATTTACTTTCATAAACACATCTTTTAATTTTGAGTGAAAATCACATTTTCTTTAGTTAAATCGCGGATTCTCTATAAGATTTTTGTTTATTTGTTAAATTTAAAGCATATTAAATTATCTACTATTAAGGTGACCAAGTCTAATGGAGTCTAAATCTGGACATCTTAAAAAAATCAAAGAGGGGACCAAAGGATAAATTTTTTCTAAATTCATATTTTGAGTAAAACTCAAAGGGGTGACCAAGCACTAGATTTTTTAAAAACAACCAAAACCTGGACAGTCCAGATGAAATCTGGATGGTTGGTCACACTATCTACTATCAAATTATTTAATAAGTTATTATTTTTAAAAATAATCATTAAAATAATTATTAAAATTAATCTAGCTAAATTTTACAAATTTACTAACAAATGTTCCTCTGTGATTTAGTACAATGTGGACATGCAAGGAGTTCTTAGAACCCGATCTAGGACTCTATCTCCGTCATGTCGAGGTGACACAGATATGTATTACGAAAGCGGTGGGACAATGTCAAAAGGGGTCGCGTCAACTTCTGACCCGGACATTTGACATTTTGGAATGGGCCGAAGGGCCCTCAAACCAGCGAGTGAAGGAGACGCGCGAAGAACACGCGTGTCTTTTTTACTCTTTTAGGGTCAAAGTCCAGACGAGATTAAGAGAGCAATGGAATTGTTTTTGCGATACATTTATTATAATAAGTGTTGTAGAAGTCATGTTAAGCTATGTTAAGCTATAATTTAAATTTAATTCTAATAAATGACCCACCAATTAGAGAATTTTGACCCATTGAATAAAAAACACAAATTTCTATCTTTTATCCAAAGCCTCATAATTTAATTTTTGTTTAACCCTATAAAAAATTGTTGAACCTTTAATATTGTTTAATTTGCAAAAAATCTTAACTTCCATTATCTCGGGAATCTCGTGCGCACAAAAAACTATTGAACATCTAAATAGTAATCTGGATATAATTATGTTAATGTTTGAATTACATTAATGAAGAACATCTTAAATAAGAAACGAATGGATGATTGTATGTCTTACAGTTTGATATGAAAACAGCACTAATTTGTAGAATAACAGTCTTTATTCGTGTTAAATTGCATTAAATAACAAACGATTACATTTTGAGCCCACAATTCCTTTATTCCTAATTTCTATATTCTTTTTGTTACATTAACCGTTGCAGACTTCATATTGATTTACTGCATAACAGTGTGAACTACTTTACAGTATATCAATGGGAAGAATCTCTTAATGACACCCAAGAAAGCATCTGTTATGCAATTTTTTATGCAGTTCAATACAAAATAGTTTCACTTTAGTTTTGATAGAAAAATATGAGGAACTTTTTGAAAACTTATGTTACAGTCTTCTTTCTGCAGCTTATCTTTTGCTTCAAATTAAGTATCTCTTTGAAAATTTTGTCAAATTATTTAAAAATTTGTATTTTCGGATACACTTAACTTTATGTTGTTGACAAAGATGGCACACATGTCTTTACTGTATGTCAGATAAATATCGCAATAAGGCCTAATACTTTATTAAGTTTTTATGCTAGAATTTAATGATATACTTACCTAAAATACAGTAAAACCAAACATATAATTATGCAAAAAATTTTTCACTATAATATAATTAGATCATTTTTTCAATTCACACTGGTTGCTGGTATTTCTATTTAAGTTAATAAAATTTTCGCATAATATAATTTTGATGTTTCATATTCTAACTAAAATTAAAATGTTTTTCCTGCACAAAATGCACTATTAATACAGTATATTTTCCTCAAAACGCAATGTTAATATTCAAGCTGAATAAAAAATTTTTTAATGTCAATTGTAAGGCAAACTATCATCCAATCAAATCAAATGGATTTTGACCCTGACAAAAAACTATAATGTTGAATTATTGTTATGATTTCTCTATTATATTATTAAAGTGTAGCTCAAATTTTTGTTAACATTAACAGAAAAAAATCTTTTATTCTGATGCATAAATTTATACAATGTGTGTAAAACAATTGAAGAATTTTTTCTTTAATTTTAAGAGATATTTGAGACACTATTAGAATAGATTATGGTTTAAAACAACATAAAAAACTAATAACAATAATATTAATCTAATAAATAAAATGCTTGTGTTTTAAGACTTTTATTGAAACATAAATTTAAAGCAAAAAATGATTGTTAAGGTATATAACACATGAATTAACACATTTTAAACAATTTACTAATATTAATAATACTACTAATGATGTACATTGAAAAATACAAAACATTTTTATTTATAAGTTAGAAATGTTTTAAATAATTTAAAATGAATGATAAATATTTGCCATTTACTGAAAAATGGGTTAAACATTAAGAAGTGTTTTGTTTTTTGCCAACTTTTCTTATCTCAAGCCTTAATTAAATTTTTGAACTAATGCTCATTAAAAGCATGTTTTGCTATTTTGCTATACCTATAGTTCAATATAATATTGATTAAAACTTTTTAGGTTTAAATTTACTTCATTTACAAATATGTGAAATAATCTGAGGGAAAATGTTTTCAGTGTTCAAAACTTTGCTATAATTGAACCAAAATTACAGTTACGGCCGACTTATTCTAAAATAAAGTGTATATTAATATAAATTACTATATATTTGTTGTAAATTACAATTAAAATACAATATTAGGTTAACTTTTCATAACAATCAACATTAGTATAGTATTCAAATTTACATAAAAATTAGATTAAATAATAAATTTAAATAACTTTAAATTGCATTTTAATGTTAGCACAGCTTTTATTTTTTGTCTGTTGTTTAAAAAAATATATCGAAATGTGAATTAGGGCTCAAAAATACATAAAAAATTAGAGATTTTAAGGATTTGTCTGTTAATATCGAAGTAGATTTTGTGTCAAATATTCTGGTAATTTATTATTAATTCACATTTTAGAAAAAACATTAGAAAATTCTGAACTTTTAGGAGAAATTATGCAAAAATATTTGATTGTTATATAAAAACATAATTAACTTGAGTGACATTGAAACCAAAAATTACTGAAAAATATGTTACAAATGAAGCAAAATATAACCGAAATATGTGGTACAAAAAAATAACTTTGCTTTAGGTTTCATTTTTTATAAACTATATTAACAAATAATTAACTGTTTGATAAAATTATTAAAAATCTAGTTAAAGAGCCGGTGTTTTAAGACTAAACTAATAGTTAAATTTTAAGCCTAAATACAAGTTATAAAATTTAAATAGTTCTCAATTATTTATAAAATTCTGTAATAACATAATAACATTGTTCTAAATTACTAATAATGTAATAAATTTTAATACTGCTAATAGTCTAATAAAGCCTTTAATAGAATTTCACTAAATGTTTTAAGAAGTTAATAATATTATTAATAATACAGTAGAATCTCGTAAAATATAATATTCATTTGTATGAAAAATCATTTTATAAAAATTAAATTTCACTATAAGCGGAGTTTTTAGCAGTTATGGAAAGTTATAGAAAACCAAATAATGTGTATATAATTTTTATTTCAAATTAATTCTATTTTTAATTCTTTTCAGGTAAGAAATAAAGTAAATTTGATTAAAAATGAAATAATTAAAACTTTTTTACTTTTACACAACAATTATTTAACTGTGTTTATTTAATTATATACTGCTTTTCCGACTCAAAGGTATTAAAGCGATTTATGCCAGATTGGGATTGTGTGAATCACATTTACTGTGAGGCGCTCAACCATCTCCTGCTAATCTGCAGACCATTCTATAATCTAAAGGTTTTGCGATAAAATCCGTTTGATTTCAAGTAGAAAATGAAAAATATTTTTTTGGAAATTTAATGTTTTATTGAATAAAATTTTCAGTAATCTGTTCTGGAAATGAAAAATCTAATTGAAAAAATATTTTATTTACTAAAAATAGTTAGCATTTGAAACATTAATGAAAACATAATAATTTATGTTTAAACAGTTCCACAACTGCTTTATTGAGATAACAAATAATATTAATAATACTGAAAAATACTTTAAAATTATAAACGACTCTTTTTTGAATTAAATGATTTATTATTATAATTATTACAATTACTATAATATTTCATAAATTCTAACATTTATAATAATATCCAATAATAAACTCAAACTTTTTCTAAAAACTTTGGTAAATGTGAATTGAATTTCTTGAAAACACTTAATTCAAAAACGAAAACATTATTAAATTGATTTCTATTTATTTTAATGAATGAGTTCTGAATATTAGCATTTTATTTAACATTTTACTCCTTCTTAACACGAAAGGGTATATATTTATAGTATTCCTGTATTTCTGACACTAAATTTCAGATGTATTCTCAGTATTTTTATCTTTGATGAAAAAGAGCGCTTATAGATTTGTTCTGTCCGTCAGTCTGTTGCCAAATAGATCTCGAAAACGGTAAGAGTTATCAAAAAACTGATTTCATATTCATAATCAGTCTCTCTGAGAACTGATAAAATGAAGACAAAAATCTGTGTCCAGTGATCAGTGGCCAAGTTATCGACGGAAAACTACCGATACTAATACTTTACTATGGGGATCGCGCTTTTGTAAACAGTCATAGACAGTATACTTTCCCTTGTTCTGGTCTATTCTTAGTAACAAACTTATTGATCAAATTTTTAGTAAAGGCTTTCTTGCATTTTGACTACAAATACTTTGTGTCAACACTTTGTTATTAATAAATCTAATTTATATTAAAAATAATTAAATTGATAACTATTCACGAGTCATACATAAAATCTTTATTATTAAACAAATTTTAAAAATAGTTAAATAATATAAATTAATTAAAATATAAACTAATTCTGGTCTAAAGGTGAGATTGTATAGGCAAAATTTTATATTATGTTATTTGCAAATATTCTAATGCATATAATTTTTCAAAATATAGATTCTCTTTATTATGTATGCTTTTAAGCTACTTTTCAATGCTCTTTTTGAAGTTTTCTTGTTTTCTTAATACAGCACTATTTTATAAATTAGTTTTGCATTGGTTCACTTTTTAAAATTTATTTATTCGCACAATAAAAGAAATACAACTTTAATAATAAGCAAAATATAAGGTAATTGCTAGGGCCGTTAGAGGTAAAACAATAATGAATCTGAATTCTGAAAAACAGCTGTTTATATAGGAAGTTAAAGGTAGGCTAAATGGCAATTACTCAATGATATATAGTTAGTAATTGAAGTTATGAATAGTCATTATATTCAGTCATTAAACATTCATATCCAAGAATGTTTTACAAACTACAGACTAACACTTAAATTGAGAAAAATTTCTGTGAATTATAGCAATCTTAGCACTGCTGTTGGATAAGCCACTATAAGCCAAGTTATAATTATATACAGAAATTTATAAAAAAGTGTATTTTATATCAAATTAACGACACAACTACTATAAATATATAAATATAATTGATAATTAAAAATAAATAAAAGTACAGGTAATATAAAAGTTAAAGTTATATGAAATAAGAAACTCAAATAATGGAAAATATTAAGTTACTGTGAATTGGACATGAGCATTTTTGAATATTTATAATTCGATTCCGTGTAATGCAGTACAACCTCATCTCGTATCGTTTTGCAGTTTAGAGCGACGCTTATCTTAATCTTCTAACTGCTCACTTTTAAGGTTACGATTTAAGTTATATTTGATTCATTGCATTGCAATAAATAAAGATTAAGCGTTAAAATGACAATTAATTAGTATACAAAAATATAATTTTCACACTCTCACGATTTATTCCGGGGTCGGATCTAGTTGGTTCAAGATGAAATGTCGTAGTACACGTTGAGATCTTTCCAATGATATTTGGCTCAAGATGTTGTTCTGTATAGGTTGGTACTCTATGGGCAGTGACCATTCCTCTTTTATGCGAATAAACATCTTATAAAATATTTCATTTATTGATTCATTTATTTTTCCATCGGTTAAGATTTGTTTCAAATCAAATTCATTTCTCAAATCATTTAAACTCAAATACCATTCAGACTTCATATTCAATATTTGGTCACAAGTAGGGCGAAGTTCAATCACTTCGTTCTTCATTCTGTTCTTTAACTCAATTAATTTTTTAAAATTTTTGCAAACATTTGAGTAGTTTTGGGGGAAAATGTCTGAAATCAAATTAAATAATATATTACTGTTATTATCAAACATTCTAATGTCAAAATCAAATATATCTTCTATAATAACACCCAAACTGTAAATATCTGTTTTGAATCCATAAATTACTCGACCACTTTTTCTATTACTAGATCTCATTATTTCTGGTGCCATATATCTAACAGTGCCCGCGTCCTGTGTGTGTGATTGTCCATCAAATTCATGCAAAACTGATAGACCAAAGTCTCCTATTTTTACAAATTTTCCATCAATTCCTTCACTGATTAATATGTTTCTGATGTTTAAATCTCTGTGAATTATATTTTGTTTATGCAAATATTTAATCCCTTCTAATGATTCTCTCAATATTTCATTTAAAACGTAATAATAAACAGAACTTTCAAGTTTGGAATTTTCGACATCTAATTCAGTTCTTAATTGTTGGATCACTTGTTCTAATGTTTTAGAGCATAACTCCATTTGAATGTGCAATAAAAATATGTTTTTTGGATCAAACAAATCAGAATTGAGAAATGAATTATATCTCCTCTCATTTTTATGCTCGTCTGATAAATAATAATTTTCTTCAATCCATGACTTTTCATATTTTACAATATAATCACTTTTTACTTTTTTCATAATATTTAACTCTCTATTACATGTAATTTCATTGATTTCCGTTTCAGTTAACGGAATCTTTTTAATAGCACAAAGATTATTATGATTTTTATTCATTGATTTGAAAACGACACCAAAACTTCCTCCAGAGATAAAAGATTTTTCAATGAACTCCATCTCATATTTACTTATGTAAAACTCTTCGATCATTTTGCGGATAAAATACTTATGAAAACTTTGATCGATTGATATGATAAATGTTTGGCCGTTTATTTGTTTCAAATATAAGTCATCTTTTAATTCATGTAAACTTAAATACCAGTCTTTCTTCTTATTCAATATATCCTCACAATTAGGACAAAGTTCTTTCTCTTCATTATTCTTAAACAGCATTCTATTCTTTAACTCAAGTAATTTTTCAAACTTTATGCCAATAATATTCTTATTCTCTGCACACGAATTCCTAAAATATTTAACGAACTTTAATATATTTTTTCTCACAATTTGAAATTTGTTTTTCGTTATGGTTTTATTTTGATATATGAGAGTCAGGATATAATGAAGGTCACGGGTACGGGTCGGTTCAGTTTTAGGATGTGCGGTGCCTTGGTACCCGCTTTGATCCGCTGACTATATAAACTTAATATTTTAATAAGCAAAATATTTTAAAGCTATGACTGAAATTTTAACTAATTGATTATATAGATTGTTTTCACTTTAGAATTCTTAATTTATCAAATTTTGTCCCAGTAAGTATTTATTATAAATCAAATGTTAATATTTTGCGATATTTATCTTTAATTATGCTATTTATGTGTGAGTTGCGAATAAATGATAAAACTCTCAGTTTCAACGAGTTTATGATAAATAAGCATTAAATATGTTTATATGGCTTTACCATTAGCTTTTATTCTATTCCATTAAAATACTATAAGTATTTTTAAATATTTATTTCATAATTTTTGCTATTTTATGATTATTACAAAATATTAATTTCATAAAATCCATCAAATCCAAAACTAATTTATTAGACGGGTGTAATATATGCGGGTCCGAGGCGGTGCAGGCGCCAAAATTCTGCTTTGGAACAGCTATACTTTGAATATCTCATGAATTACCAAGATTAACAAAATTGTAAACAGAATAATTTATAAGAGAATGTGATCAAAACAATTTAATTAATAAAAGTGTGGGATCAATTATTAGCCCCGCTCTTTTCTTTGATTGCAATATACCGGCCATATATTCATTGTTTTCGGGCAATCCCTAGGCCTGTGGCATTTGCACACGCCAACACAGGTAACATCTGTAAAAATCTCACTCTAACTCTGGTCTAAAGGTGAGATCTCTCGTTAGGGAGTTGGCTGAAGAAAATGTTATGTTATGTCATCAATTATTAAGTTACAAAACAATAGGACATAAATAAAAAATAAACTGATATTGTGATAAAAATTTTAATTCTCTTACATTTTAGTGTCAAAGTTAAATAACTCATCTATAATAACACCCAAACTGTAGATGTCATTTTTGAATCCATAATGCACTCGATCATTATTACTCTCACTATAGTTCAAGATTTGAGGTGCCACATATCGACGATTGCATACATCAAATTCATTCAGAACTGATAGACTAAAGTATCCCAATTTAACGAAATTTCCATCTAATCCTTCGCTGATTAATATGTTTCCGGGGTTTAAAGCACCGTGTATTATATTCTGTTTATGCAAATACTTAAGCCCTTCTAATGTTTCTCTCAATAATTCATTTGTAACGTAATAATAAACAGAACTATCAAGTTTTGAATTTTCAACGTCTAATTCATTTCTTAATTTTTGAATCACTTGTTCTAATGTTTTTGAGAATAATTCCATTTGAATGTGTAATAAGAAAGTGTTTTTTGAGTCAAACAAATTAGAGATATGATTAGAATTATATTCGCCATAATTATTACAATCTTTTAATAAATAATAATTTTTTTCAATCCACGACTTTTCATATTTTGTAATATAAACATTTTTTAGTTTTGTCGCACTGTTTAACTTTCGAAGACATTTAAAATCATAGATAATATTATCAGATAATGGAATCTTTTTTATTGTAAAATATTGTTTACAATTTTTATTGAACGCTTTATAAACGGCACCAAAGCTTCCGCTAGAGATTAAAGAGCGTTCAATAAACTCTATATTATATTTATTGAATCGCATTATTGGCAATAATTCACTATCTGTTAAATTGATTGTTTTTGGTGTTATATTTTCGAAGATTATAAATATGTCGTTAAATGATTTATAATTTGTTTGCTTTGGTTTTTGTATAATTTCATCGTCAAAATCACCCCAAATATAATAAATATTTTCAATTGATTGAGCAATTGATATATTCCTCTCTTTAGTAGATATAATATTTATGAACTTTTCTTTAACATCAATTTTCTTTGGAAACAACTGAATACCCTCCGGTACATTTTTGAAAAACTTAGAGCTATAACTTCCAAATGTATAGATATCACCTTCATTTGATAGCAATAAGCTATGAGTGAAACCACAACTTATATTTTGTATAAAAATGTCATTCATTTTAAAATCTTTGATAATAATATTTTGAGGAAATTTGGAATTAATTTGATTTCCAATTCCTAATTGACCGCAATTATTATAACCCCAACTATACACCCGACCATTTTTTGTGAGGGTTAATGAATGATAAGAACCACATGAAATCTTTTCAGCCTTTTCTCCATTAAATGCATTTAATTTAAATGGTGACAACTGATTTTCGTTATAACCACTGCCTATTTGTGACCATTTATTTCCACCCCAGACATATACCTCACCATTATTTGTTAAAACAAGTGAATGCCAAAAACCACAACACATTTGTATAACATTTATATCCCTTAAATATAATATTAATACTGGTTTGTGATAACAATTATCTTCTGACCCAATGCCTAATACACCCCATTTATTGCGACCAAAACAATAAACACCACCCCAAACATCTCGTGCCAAACAATGCGTCAGACCTGCACTGAAATCAATAATTTTTTTGTTACTCAACTCATCAATAAGTGTTGGTTTGTCTACAACTCGGTTGTGTCCAAACCCAAGTTGTCCGCAACTATTTTCTCCTAAAGCGTAAACCAAATCATCTTTAGTTACAATTAAATAATTATATTTTTTGTCTTTAAAACGATTTAATTTCTTATCAAAACACCAATTTGTGTAAACAAATAACAGTTCAATATCAAGTTTGAACCCAACATTCAATACACTTAAAGCACTGAATTTATTAATAATTTCAAACATTTTCTAATGTTTTATTATAAATAATGAAATATTAATATAATTTAAATAATTAATGAGTATAATAATTTTTTTAATTAATATTTTTCTTTTAATATTTATTAATATCACTTCTCATAATAATAATTCTCAAGAATTTATTAAATGATGACTTAAATAAAAAAAATTTAAGAACGTTAGTGCTTTTTAAACGTATAACAACACATTCAATAAATTTTGTAACAAAAAATTTAACTCAAATCTTATGATATATATATATATATCAGTCGGCAGATTAACTTAATTTATAAATTATTTCAATACACAATTTTATATAAGTCCCACATCTATTTATATAATATATTAAAATATAGCCACCATTTGATTTAACAAAAAATCTTCAGAAATCTTTAAATTAAAATACTTTTACACTAATATTTAAAATAAATCAATATTTAAATTGAAGAAACAAAACAAAATATTTATACAGTTAACAAAGTATATAATTGCGAATAAATAGTTATTCACATATAAAATTATGTTTTAAATCATGTAATTGATTCAGTATTAGAACTAAACCAAAAATTGAAGTACTTATAAAAAGAATTTATTATAGCATTTTACTAAATTGTTATCATTTTCTTTCTTTCTTTTTATGTTTGTGCTATGATATTATCTTTACGAGTAGATTAATTAATATTTTTATCACATATTTTATATTATATCCTTAAAAAATACTCATTTTTACAAAACATTTATTTGTTTTAATGAATCGAAATTAAACTATAATTATAATTATAGAAAGTAATCTTATTTAAAGATATATAGAACTAAGTTTCTTTTATTCAATGCTAAAAATTTATTATATAATATAATTAAACTCGAAAAGTATAATTACTATTTAAAGATAACACTTTGATAAAAATATTTCTGTAGATAAAGTTCAATTATAATTTAGTATTATCTCGTAGAGTACCTTTGTATGGGCAATAGTCACAATAAATCTTTAACCTTGATTTGAGAAATACAGTATAACCTGTATAAGTTGATCACTCATCAGACACCAAATTTGCGATCAACTTATACAGGTGATCAACTTATAAAGGTTTTGAATGTTTATATTGAAAATTTTGCTTTTATTTAATCAATATCTAAAAAATAGCTGTTTAACTGCATAATACAGAAAAATAAGCATTAATAAGCATTTATTGTTTATTAAAATTTGAATCAATTTTCAGAAAGAGAGTGTTCATTTAGCTTTCTCATCGCCATATATTTTACAAAAATCTAAATTAAGCACAATTAATAAAATCAAACAAAAACTTATCTTAAATATGCGAATCTGTACTACTGTAATAAACATTTATTTATAAGAAAATGATTACCAACAAAAGTATTAATAAAAGCTATCTTTTGGGATTTCATCATAAGGCTGGAATGCATTCACAGGTATTTTAAATCGTTAGAGATTTATTTACATATATAATCCCAGATTCTCAAGAATTGATCAACTTTTACAGGTTAAAAAGTGTTCAATAGATACTAAAAATGTGATCAACAATCAAGTTGTACAGGTGATCAAGTTATAAAGGTTTTGCTTAATGATAACCCTATGGGACTCGCAACAGACACCAATATAGTGATCAATATAAGCAGGTGATCAACTTATAGAGGTGATCAACTCTGCAGGTTATACTGTACAAGATTTATTAGCCATTTTAATATTATTCATACAACTTTTGATCTCATTTCATTTAGTCTCTAATAAATTTAATATTACAGTACATCACAATATATCATAAATTTAATTATATAGATATAGTATTAGTTAAACTAATGTTTATAGTCAAATTCTTTAATGAGTCAGTAGTTAAGAGCAAAAGGTAGGCTCGAGCTTAAGCTGAGGTGAGCTTGTTTCAGCTCAAGCTAAGGCTCAAATATTTCAAAATAAGATTAAAAAAGATTAAATTGATTGGATTACACCGTATAATTTTCATAATATGAATTTTTTGTTTTCAAAAGCCGTAAAATTATCGACATTTTTATGATTCACATACAAATTGAAAAATTCACTAAAATTCAGCCGATTTATTGAAAATTTTGATATTCTCATCTTAAGGGTTTGGAAGGACATAAAATCAATTGATATACCTTAAATGAAAATCAAAACACTAGAAGTGGTTCATTCCGGATACTTTTCATCCACCCCATTATAATAAATGATTAGATACATATATCGTATCACCTGATGTTCTGGTTTTAGAGGTTCCGAGGTTCATTACGCCCATTATTACCTATATCTTTTATATTTATTTTTAACTCTCAAACAGAAATTATTCTAAAAAATTCAAACGTGATAGATATGATACTGATGCTTAGTCCACAAAACAATATAATGTAAATGCCTCTAAAATTATGCAAACTTAATGACACAAAATTAATTTCTTGGATTCCCATAAATAGTCTCAAGTCTTTTTTCACGCCAGTATTCAAAGAGACTGCTTTCGAATGTAGTCATAACTATTAGATTCAACTCATTCTTGAGTGATTCTAACATAAAATTAGAGTAAAGCATAAGAATGTACTTTCCGTAATACATATCACTTCCCAAATAAAACGATAAATAACTGTGCTTTTATCAAAGGCTCTCAAAGCAAGGCTGTATGTTATCTAAACAGATTTACCATTTATTATATCCGAATAAATTACGTTATTTTCATTTGTTTCAGACTTTGAATCATCAAAATTTTGATATATTGTTCTTTTAATAGAGTCTTTAGAATTTGTGAAAAAATTTCTTGTATGCGGATTAGACACGATCTTAACCTTAAGTAGGGTGACCAGACGTCCAGTTTTGGACTGGACTGTCCAGTTTTAAGCGCTTGTTTCAAGCGTCCAGTTTGGGTGAAATTTTTTCCATTAAATGTCCAGTTTGTGTAAAATAATTTTCAAATTAGTCTTT
>JAQGCH010000759.1:0-19804 GCA_034699485.1 Nanhermannia elegantula | reverse complement strand
GATTCAAAACTTGAGACTAAGTTAAGTCTGAACTTTTAAGGATTCATATAAATAAAAACAATAACTTAACCTTTAACTCAGTCATTATTTAGGTATTAATGTTGATAGTTATTTTTTATAAGCCCTTTTGCTTTATAGAGTATCGAACAGTGCTCTTTTTGGGTATAAGGCGGCAAATGTTCTTCATTCAAAAAAATGTTATCAAATTTTGTCAATATCTAGTACAAAATTTTTTTCTGTAAACCATGTCCATGGGTTTTGCAACTGAGTGTACAGTACTTAGAGCCTTAATCTTGCATTTTTAGCATAAATTCAAAAAAATTATAATTCTTAGCTTAATTTTTAAAATTGTGTTTTTGCACTTTTTAGCTTATTAGACCAATAAGCTCATTTGAAGCCTTATTTATAGTGAAGATTCATCAAAAGCATTTCATTCTCAGTTCTATATTCACTTTCGCAGGAAAGCCCTTTCATTATAAGCTGATTCACTATAAATATGGTCAGTATAAACGGGATTAACTGTATTTGATTGACGGGATAGTGTACATTTTGTTAGATTTCTATCCCAAGTGATGTAATGTTACATTTAAATATGATATCCATCATTAATAATGCAACTTTGATAGTCATATTTTATTTAATCACAACTATTAAATAAGGTTAAATAATTTTAAAGATAAATTTTGTTTCAAATTATATGATATGAGATTTTAATTAAGGAGAACGGAATCATAATCTCTATTTTATTCATTATTTTAAAATCCACACTTTGCTCCGTTTGCCAGACAAATGGATTTTTGCGGATTTTGTACACATCAGAACTTCTGTTGACAAACATATAGATTTGATCTTATTGTACACTAGACATGAGCACGAGATCTCGTCTCCTGAAAAATATCTGCAAATCTGGTCTCGTCTCGTCTCGTCTCGTCTCACTAGAGAAGAAATGCTCGAAAAAATTTAAATAATTCACAATTAAATAAACATAAAAGCCATCATTAATGTAAAGTACAATTGAAAAGAAAAAAATGCTTTTTAATTGAAATATTTTAACTTAAAACATATGCTCTAATCCCATGAGTCAGTAAAGTAGTGATAAAAGTGACTCTAATTTGCGAGACGAGATGAGATTGTACTGCATTAGACGAGATCGAGACGAGATCAAGATGAGATCGAGACGAGATCGAGACGAGGTCGAGACGAGATCGAGACGAGATCGAGACTCATGTCGATTGTACACATAATTTCTACCAAAAGTCCTATACTTTTTTATAAAATTTTTATTTCAATTTAGTTTAACAATTAAACAACAATTAAGAAATAAAAATTCTCTACAATGTGTGCACACAAGTTATAACAACACACATACTTTACATTTGAATTTATAGCATAAAAGGAATGTTGGATTGATTTCAAGAATAGAAGAATACATTTGAATTAATATTAAAACCTGAACAGTAACAAAATACGTAAACAGGATTATTAATAAACGAATGTAATCAATAACAGACAATTATTAAAAAGATGTGATCAATGAGTTAATTACAAAACAATAAGTCATAAACAGACATCAAATTCACTACATTATGTCATGTCTAATATGATGCAATTTTTTATATCTGATCCCTTTCTCTTATTAATGTTTATTATGACAGTTGTCTACATGGTCTACATTACAAAAAACACTAAATCACATAACATGACACTTAACATAAAATATAAAATTAGAACTTAATAATAACTTACACTTTCTAACATTCAATGTGTAAACTTTAAGTTAATGTTTATAAAGGATATTATAAAAAGAATTGAATTTGAGCATTAATTTACTATAAATTGTATAATATATTTGCAGTAAGGCGTTATCCATTAAGTACGTACGCAAAAAAGTGTCAATTCTTAGACTCCCCCTCCCCCTGTGTACGCAATTTCACACGTGAGCTAATGTTAAACATATAGGAGAATATGAGTTTGTACGATTTAGCCTAACCCCCTCCCCCTATGAGTGCGTACGTACTTAATGGTGACGCCTAAGAATTTTCAATGAGGATTTACGATAAAGCAATTCTATAATATTGCACAAAATAATTGCTGCGTATTAACAGTTACACATTCAAAATATAATTTTATCATAAGAACAAAATATTTATGAACTACGAGATAACAAATTGCCACTAACGGTAAATTGAGATAATGAGAAATTCAATGTTTCAAAGCTAGATAGTATTGCTAACTTTTCTGTGTGCAATTCCTTGACTGTGTGCGACTTCAATTTATGTGTTATCAATCAGTCTTTCTTAATACTTTACTTTATACATATTTAAAGTTCATATACAGTAACACGATTTATTCGGAAAGGATTTTAGCTATTGCTAGAACTTAAATCACTAGTTAAAGAATAAGCAGTATTTCCGGAGATTGTCAATATTAAACTCAATTCATTAAATCCTGTAAAACTAGAGCACGAAGTTTTATAGTAATATAAGTGTTCGAGCATTTGATGCGTAATGTAGAGCGCGAGCACTCTGATTTTGCCAAGCACGAGCATGTGTTCGAGTACTGAACTTTCCCGAGCACCAAGTATTAGATTTACATACATTTTCTAATATAAATTCAGCATAAATGTTTTTGAATATTTAAAACATAAATTTCATATTTAAAGTATGTGCTTAAATTATATTCAATTTGAGGTATCATAAATTCATAAATATTTTAAATCTCAAAAAGTTTGTTTTATATTTATAAATATTTTAAATCCTTAACTTTTATCAGCTCAAATTGTATTTGTTCATATTTTTCCTTCTTTCCGTATATTCCGTAAAATTCCATATATACTATTTGGATCTGTGTATTTCAAAGTATGACCTTCATTCAGCTGGGACACAGAGGTCGACTCCGGTACTATCCCAGCTATTCCGGGAAGGTTGGCAACAAGCTAAAGCTGAATTATTTTTAAAAAATTTAATTTTAATTACAGCGCATTCTCAAATTACATTTACAGTTAGACTTTAAAATTGTTATGATCGTTTAATCGCAAAAATTAATTATAATCTAAACTCAGTGAAGGTTGCACTAAATTTTTATAATTCAACATGAACAATATATCTAAAGAGCAGATATAAGGCACTAATACACTTGAAAGGATATGGATAAAAATGATTCAGGTACTTTTATGCTTTGTACTAGTTATTTTTTACGTATCCTAATATTATAATAGGGAACTTCAATGCAATTTATTTTGAAATCGTCAATGAAAATAGCCAATATAAGTCGGAAGTTGTTAATTATATAAGTAATGTTATCGTCCCATTATATGGTGATCCAAATTACCCAACTAGAATGATAGACGGGGCAGATCGCATAACTGAACTGCTTTTGGTCAATAATCACCCGACTGGCATCATCAGTTACAAAAAGGAATTAACAAATGAATTTGAAACATATGGTATAATTAATAGCTTAGAGTTGAAGACACTCCTTGTTATCGATCCAGAGAAGAACTCTAGGAAGGGTTATGGTGGTGTACTTGTGAATCGTATAATTGATTTGGCGAAGAGTTGCAATGCAAATTCTATTCATGGAACTATATCAGAATCTGTTCCCGATTCAATTAAATTTTTTGAAAAGAAAGGGTTTTGTATTAAACACGAATGGATCGGAAGATATCAAACTGGCGTCAAAGAATATCTGGTCCAATATACCATATAATTAATATAAAAACATAATACAAAATGATGTTATTTAGTTTTTATTTTAAACATTAGATATTTAAATTTAATAGTGCGATATCTAATAAAGCTATATATCTAAATTTTAAATAATATATAATAACGAGTAGATTTTGAATGTAATCTTGATTTCTTTGATTACAATCAATCCCAAAAATAAAGGGAAAATCTTACTTAAGATATATACTTAACTGTAAAACATATAATATAAACTTAATGGCAAAAAGTGTTATACATGAAAGTATATATCTTAAAGTTTCCCTTTATTTTCGGGTTTGATTACACACTTCAGTTGACAACCTGCAATTTGAAAGCAACCACACCAAATATTTTTTCCTTTTTACTATATCCAGGAATTTTCCTATATGCCTCAACGCCATCTCTAACAGTAGAAATACCTGGAACGCAGCAAGAGATACCTTCTTTTTCCAGCATGTCGCGAAAGCTCTTATATTTATTGACACTTTCAATTTTGCAGACAACGTCATCTGATGCTTTGCTGTAATAATAGAAACGAACAAAGTCACCTTCGTTGATGTTTCTGAACATTGACTTATAAATTCTTCCTTCGACAGTCTTTTGTCCATCACGTATCTGTTGTATATATATCTTGCGAAGAGGAATTCCTTTTACTCGTGTTGCACCAGTAGTTTGTAGAACCTGGACGTTTGTAACACGTTTAGCTGTCTTGATAGATGATTTCATGATAATACTAGCGCCCTAAGTAAGTTTTAATACAAAACTATTTCTATTAGAAATAATATATTTTTTTTAATTTGACGACAAATAATGCTTGCCTTACAATGAAGTAAATATATTATGTATAAAATCTTATAATGAATATACACTTAATTATCTTTTAAATTGAAATTATATCTAATAAATTTCAACATAACGACCACTCAAAGAATGCAAAATACTGCAAGAATATACCTTTCAAAATGCGCCAATTCTAATCACTGGTGTTTCTATGGTAATGAAAGAAAACAATACTCTTAATAGATAAGATTGATCATTTATTTTGATAATGTAACAAAACTAAAAGGAGCTTAGGTCTTATCTATAATCTATTCATGATTTAATATTGTATCAACTTTAAGCAAACATTTTAATAAATAATTTACAAAGTTGCATTTTACAGAACTAATTTGCAAAAGGCCTCAATAAATTTGTGGTTTTCTATTAATATTAGGGTACACTCATAACTAGGTATTTTCAAATATATTTTGCAAAATTATTAAAATTTTATTTATTTATCTTAAGTAAATAAAAAGTATATCAAGGAATTATACCTCACTTAACTTTTATACAGCAATTTATGCATAAAACTCTTTTACCTTTAATATGCTATTACAAAAACAATGATAATTAACACTAATCTTTATTAGAAAAAGCTTGTATTTTAAGATAAACCTTTATTTCATATATTAATTTAATATGGTTATCTTTATAATCATCAAATATGTATTATATATTAAGCCTTTATATTAAAATTTAAATTTTTCAGTTTGTGACTACATTTAAATAAACATACTTAATGCAGACAAATTCAGGATGTTATTTATTTTATAACTCAAGTCAAAAGTTCAATATGAAATGCAAAATCACTTCCATTTTGTATTGGATTTCAAGATTTTGCATAACGTATGAATTGACTTAAATAACATAAACTGATAAAAATTAAATGTGTTTAATGTTTCTTAACTGAAAGCTTGTCTCAAGAATTTCAATACTTATAAATAGAAATGGCCAACGCTGTAGCGTTTGGCGCTCACCCGTCAGTGCCGAGCGCGCTCGCCTAATGCACATTTTTCATAAAGTCTAAATGTTATTTAATATAAAAACACATTAAATTTTTAAAATGCATTTTTGCGCAGAATTTCAAATCGTACGCTTTTAAGAATAAATTATGTTAACTTTAGAATGAAGTACATATATATTTTATAAAATCTTTTTATGAGTATAGCCCTAATTACATTTTAAACTGAAATTATATCTAATAACTTCCAACTTAACAATCACACAAAATGGTAGCTTTGCTAAAAGCGGGGCAAATTCTAAACAAGATATATGGTATTTCTATGGCAATCAAAGAAAACAATAACTCTTAATAGATAAGAATAATCTTTTATTTTTATAATGTATTAAAACTAAAAGGAGATTTATGGGTTATCTATAATATAACCCTGATTTAATATTTTATTAACTTTAACCAAGGATTTTGAAAAGATTTTTCAAAGTTGCAACTTATAAAATCAAGTTGCAATAGACCTTTATAAATTTATGCTTTTATTCTAGGATGCTGGTAGACCCACATCTAAAAAGGGAGCCTCTGGACCACTTACCTCTCGATTTCAAGATTTTTTTACAATAACCTCATACCAAATCATGTCCAAAACGGCCATTTAAATAGGCAGAGTCCAAGAAGTTTATTAGTTATAGTCCCCACAATTTCTCTCAATACATAGTAATACATAGTTATTTTCATAGTAAAGTAACTTACAAATGGAATTATGGCCTATTAATACATTTAAACATCAATTAATTTTTATGAAAATTTTTAAGAGACATCTAGTCTTTGGCATAAACTTTTTCTCAGAGTTGCATTAATTGATCCCTACAGCTTTACAAATTATTAAAGTAAATTCATATAGAACTAGTAAATGAAAATTTTTGAAATCTGGTCAATACGATTAAAAGTATTTGGAAAATAATTGAATGCGTGTATTTTTGTTTGACTTGAAATCTCTTAACTTTATTAGGGCATCGCATCAAACTTAAAATTCATTTGAGTATATATTCTATCAATTAATATGAAATTACATTACTATAAAAATAACTATATATTACTATGTATTGAGAGAAATTGTGAGGACTATAACCAAGTATAAAGTATATTACATCTAATGTTAATTGGCTGGCATAGCAATAGTAAGAGCCATCACATGGAAAAGGGGGAAATTATTTATGTTTTGTTTACAATTTTATTATAATCTTTGAAATTTTAAGCAAAAATAAAATATCTGTAAAATATAAGGTATAAACATAAATACAAAATGCAATAATTTCATCAAACAATAAATACTTAAATATCTATTAATTTTATTGAACAAAAATTAAATATTAATATGTTTTTTTTGTTAATTTTAAACAGATTTTAAATAGCTTTATGGTATTCATATTTGCCTCACTTAATAAAATGTTTTATACACAATAATTATTGGTCCCACTGATCTCTATTTTCCCCATTTAGCATGGGATGGCAGGCCTATAGCGTCCATTCACAGCCCTATCTCATGCAATATACTATTATACTTGACTATAACTAATAGGCTTCTTGGACTATGCCGATTTAAATAACCGTTTTGGACATGATTTGGTATGAGGTTGTTGTGATAAAAAAAATTTTGAAATCGAGAGGTAAGTGGTCCCGAGGTTCCCTTTTAAGAATTTTGACGCATTTTTGCAATTAATTTCGCATAAAATATTAAAATTTTATTTATTTATCTTAAGTATATAAAAAGTAAATCAAGATATAATAGCTCATTTATATTTTACACTGTATATTATCCATAAAATTATTTTACCTTTTATATGCTACTACAAACACAATGATAATTAATGCAAGTTTTTCTTAGATAAAGCTCGTATTTTATGATGAATTTTTATTTCATATATTAATTTGATATCTGTATAATCTACATATATGTATAATATGTTAAACCTTTATATTATAATTTCAATGTTCAATTGGTGATTACATTTAAATAAACATACTTAATGCAGATAATTTCAAGATGTTATTAATTTATAACTCAAGGTTTTACTGAATTCGAAAGTTTAATATGATATGTAAAGTCAAATCACTTCTATTAGGTATTGGATTTCAAGATTTAGCATAACGTATGAATTGACTTAAATAACATAAATTGATAAGAATTAAATGTGTTTTAATGTTTGTTAACAGAAAGCTTATGGCTCTAGTATTTTAGCCAAAGCTGTAGCGTTTGGCGCTCATCCATCAGTGCCAAGCGCTCTGGCCTAGTGCTAACTCTTAATACATTGATTTTCATAAAGTGTAAATGTATTTAATAAAATAAAACATTAAATTTTTAAAAATGCATTTTTTGCACAGAATTATGAATCATACGCTTTTAAAATATTAAGTTACATAATTGCCAAACACTTTGCTTATCTACAATTTTTAGAGTCTGCTTCGCTCTTTTGTGATGATTAGATAATTTCTTAACACAGCACTGATTTATAAGTGCCATATAATTAAATATAATTTTCATGCTTGAAGCAGAAGTTAATAAGGAATAAATTATTATATGACTTTATTTTAAGGTAATTAGTTTTTGTAATTTATAAAATGGCCATTATAAAGAATTTCACTGAATCACTTATTAAAGTAAAATTAATAATTAGTTAATATTTAAGTAAAATTAACAATATCATAATGCAATAAGTAAGCTGCATTATGGATTAGGCAAGAATGAATTTTTTTAAAAGTAGTGGTGTGCCAATAACTTATTAGTAGAGATCCCCATTAACTGGTTAAGCCCTTTTTGACTAATTAAATTCACCACTTTTGCCAATTGGCAAATTTAGTTCAAAAAGATTAAACCCATAAAAACCAGCTTTTGAGGGTTAGGTAAAATGTTTATGAGCATAAATCACATGCTTTTTGAAAGTGATCTACACGTTTTTATTTGAGACATTCTTTGTCAAAATGTTTATATATCTGTAAATATTTTTTATAGTTTTGTTGGTGAACTGTGTGAGAGTACAACAAAACTATAAAAACATATTTACAGAGAGAAGACTCGAAGATATCAATAAGCACTTAACATTATTCTATGAACAAAGCATATAACGGCCCATATCTTCATATCTTTTCAACATTATTTCAATACATTAAAGGAGTTTTTCTTTGATTAAAATATAGTGAAGTTTAATACAAATAAAACAAATAAATATTGTTAATAATTATCTAATTTAAAGTAAATTATTATAGATAATTATCAAATTTATAAGCTTGTCGTTGAGCTTATAGAAATTTCTAAAGGAGAAAACTTTCTTAGTATCACATGAGTTGAGTGGGCATATTTAAAATAAGAAATATCCCAAACGCACGCGTAACAGTTTTAGAGCTGGTTTAATGTTATAATTTTAGCATTAATTTAACTTTTGCCTAACTATAGAATGCACCATGGGTGAACATACTTCCTGATTTTAGCTAAAATGTCCAGATTTTGCTAGTAAAAATCAAAATCACTTTCCCCAAGGCTGTTTTGAAAATAAAAATTTTTATTAATAATGCTTTGGCTCCTTTATTGTTAGATTTGGAGGATACTTCCCTGGCAACGCTACAGACTTCTTAATTATAATAAAATGCTATACAATATCAAAGCAATGCATTATTATTTCTAACTAATAATTATATAAATGAAAAATCATTTGCGTAATTAATCGTTTAATTTAGTAATAATTAAATTTTCGAGAATGGAATAAAAAATTATTTTTCTTAAAGAAAAATAATGTATTTTAGTTTTAATAATTATATAGTAATTTGAAATATGATTTTTTAAATTATTTAACAGAAAATATGTTTTAACTTGAAATATGTTTGAAGTTTGTTTTTTATTCACGAAAGAGTTACAGACAGTTCAAAATAAGTTTAACTCAGGTTTTTATCATTTGAAATAACAAAATAGAGTCTCAAAAATAGAATAGCAAACATAGTGCTTAAACTTTATTATAGTGAAAAATATTTACTTTCAAAAAGTTTTTTTTATACAATCATGCCAAATATTGTGTGTTCCTGACTACAGTTGCCAAATACAAGCTCCCAAATCTGTATAATGTCTGAAAATCTATACATTTGGCAACCGTTGTCCTGACTTATATCAGATGATGTTGGGTTGTCAACCATGCTCGGAAAAAACCTTTAGGAAATTCTCTTTCACCGAGCACTTACAGAACAATAAGCCATTAAACTTGATTTGTTTAAATGCACTTTTTACACAACATTTATTTAAAGGTCAGATTTATTAATTATTTATAAAGGGTTTCATTTAAATTAAGTAATATTAAATTGTTTTCTAAACTGATTAACCAATAGTAAGTCTTTCCGATAACTACATCAAAGAACCTTCAGTACTATCTATTTTATTAGAACTATCAGTCAATATATGTTTCAAAATTTTGGAAACATATGAATTATTATTATTGTAATTCAATTTAAGCATTTCTTCAAACTGTTTCCTCCCATTGTCTAAATTCAAAAGACAAAAAGAGTTTAACACTTCTACACAATCTGGTCGTTCTTCAGAGACCTCATTTTTCATTGTGAGACATATTTTCTTTAATTCTTCATATTTTGTCATAAAATTCTTTGAGCTTTGTTTACTATACACTCTATGAAAGATAAAAATTGTAAATTGTTGACAATATAAAATTGAAACAATACCTGTCAAAGTCAATGGCAAACAACTCTTGCAAAACAATTGCTAAGCTATAAATGTCAGCTCTTATGTCGTATTTACCTCCATTTTCTACTTCAGGTGCCATATAGTTTAAGTCTCCTCTATCGCTTGAATGCGTTTGAATTGCATATTTATGAACTGTAGATAAACCAAAGTCTGCAAGTTTTACAATATTTTTACTGTTTTCTTCAATTTTTATCATAATATTATCAGGTTTTAAGTCTCTGTGAATTATAGGTTTGTTAAGTTTATGCAAACTTTCTAGACCTTTGAGTGTTTGGATAAATATTTCACTCGCAAAATAAAATTCAAATTCAGTCAAAATTTCATTTGAATATAGGGCTGAATCCTTTTTTATTTTTCTGATTATTTTATTTAATGATTTATCGCATAATTCCATTTCTATGTAAAGAATATAATTCTTTTCATTTTTTGAATTGAAATCAGTTTCAAGCCATATATCATAATATTTCATTAGATTTTCATTTTTGAGTTCATAAAAAATAGGAGATGTTTGTAATTCATTCATAAATTCATTTTTATATTTGGCTTTAAATTTAATTTTTTTCATGGCATAAAATTTCACATTAGATCTTATAACATTAAATTCTTTCACTTTAAAAACTTTGCCATAACCTCCTTCTCCCAACATTTTTATTTGATTGAAATCTCTTTCATATTTACCATTTTTATCAAACTGATGATCAAAAGAAATAATATTGTTCTCAATGGGTTTGTAATTGATTTTAAGATAGCTTTCATAAATCTCTTCAAATGATTTGAATTCAGCTTCCATTGGTTCAGTTAAATCATTTTTTCCCCAAATATAATACAAACCATTTTCTGAATATGCAACTAAAATACTATATAGCCAGTGAGCAGAAATAGATGAAAATTTTTCGGAATGATTCAGCTTTTTAGGAGTAAATTGTGGTAAAGTATAACTAATTTCCTGTTCATCGCAAATATCTCCAAACAAATAAATATCTCCATCAGTTGATAACAATAGATTATGATATTGACTACAAGTTATTTTGTCAACAATTATTTCATTCATTTCAATAAGTATTGGTTTATTTGATTTCACAATTGAAGGATCAGAAACACCCAATTGTCCCCTATTATTACAACCCCAGCTAAATACACTTCCGCTTTCTGTCAGAGCTAATGAATGACATGAACCACAAGAAATTGCTTTCACTTTCTCTCCATTGAAAGCATTCAATTGTTGTGGTTTTGTAACAAAATATTCATCACTTGAAATTCCAATTTGCCCAAAATTATTCGAACCCCACGAATAGACTTCTCCATTAATAGTCAATACAAGTGTATGATAAGCACCACAGCAAATATCCATAATTTGTTCTCCACTAAAATATTTATTCATTTCTGGTTTATATAAATTCAAATCATCCTTTCCATTCCCTAAACTTCCCCAAAAATTATGACCCCAACAATATACTTTTGAATCACTTGTACGCGCAATTACATGCTTCACACTATTATTGAAATCTATTATTTGTTTATCACTTAATTCCTGATTTAAAGTCAATTCATTGACTATATTGTTGTGACCTAAACCTAATAAACCATTTGAATTATTACCAAAACAATAAACTTCATCGTCATTTGTAATTATAAATACATTGAAGATATAATTGAATTTCATGTCAACTTCATTGAAAATATATAAAACTTTAATGTCTTTTTTAAAATTCTCTGTAAATTCATTTAAAATCTTGAATTTCCTTAACAGTCTTTCTTTATCAGAAATTTTTTGCTCGCTACTTATCTGCAAGTTAGAATCCATAAAATTTAAAGTTTTATATGTTATCTGTCGGAACTTAGCAAAGATTTCATGAAAGGAATGGCAACTTCTTTCAGTTATCACTTTATCCGCACATTTTCCCCAGATATAAAAAACATTCTTATCTGAGACAGAAATTGAAATATCATAATTAGAATCAGCTAAAATATCAATGAATTTCTCAGAATGATCTAGCTTTTTAGGAGTGACTTTGATCTCTGTATCACCAGTTCCCAGTTGACCAAAACAGTTAAACCCGAAAACATAAATATCTCCATCACGTGATAACAATAGATTATGAGCAAAACCACAACTTATTTTCTCAATAATTATTTCATTTATTTCTATAAGAATTGGTTTATTTGATTTCTCTTTTAAAGTGTCAGGAACACCTAATTGTCCAAATGAGTTTGCACCCCAACTGAAAACACGTCCGCTTTCTGTCAGGGCTAATGAGTGAGAAGAACCACAAGAAATTGCTTTCACCTTCTCTCCATTGAAAGCATTCAATTGTGGTATTGAAGCCACATAATCATCACTTCCATTCCCAATTTGTCTCAATACATTATCATCCAAAGAATAGACCTCTCCACTAATTGTCAACAAGAGTGTATGTTCAAAACCACAACAAATGTATTTAATTTGTTTTCCACTCAAATATTGATTCAATTTTAGTATAAATTTCTTATAATCAATGATTCCATTTCCTATTAATCCCATTTTATTATCACCCCAACAATAAACTTCTCCATGAGTGGTGCGCGCGAATGTATAATGACTACTATTCTTGAAATCGATCAACTTTTTATCGGGTAATTGTTCAACAAATGAGTCTTCGATTATTGATTTAATTTTTTCGTTGTCATTACTGATTAATAGCACAGAGTATTGAAGTTTATTCCAACCATTTCTTACAAATTCATAAACTTTGTCATCATTTGTAACTATTATTACACTTCTCTTTGAAACAAATGATAATTTAATATTTTCTCTAAAATATTGCTTTAACTTCACTGGAAATTTATTAAAATTTTCCATTTTGATTAAAAATTAAATAGATTTTAATATTTGTATTTTAATATATATAACAACCATAACAACAATCATATTATAAATATTTTTGCCAAAATTTTCCCCAAAGTCTGTCACTGAAATCTCCATTCAATACAACTTTTTTTCAAATGAATGCAATACTTATTAATGATCTTAAAAACTTCATTTTCAATAAGAAAATCAATATTCAAATCATTAATGAATTTAACTTTTTTTAAAAACTTTTGTCTATATTATTATTATAAAGAAATTCTGTGATATGTCCAGACATTGTTCTCTATCTGCAACATTTATAATAAAAATTTCCTGTTTATTAAATTTTAATCGTTGCCATTATTTAGAAACACATTCAAAGCGTATCTTCTGTTCAACTAATAAATAACTTAATAATAGTTTACATAAATGGTCACCAAATCTCTCAAAAGAGTCTGAACTATACTTTTCACCATTCCTTTAATCTTTGGTTTGACTCTTATTTTGATTCAACTCTTTACATATCTATTTACTTAAAGACAAGTAAACCAAAACTCTTAACAAAACTTCATGTATATTTCAAATGCAATAAAAGACAAAATGTTGTTTATGCAAAGAAATTTTTACAAAATAACTAAAATTTTAGTTATCAAACCATATTATTAATATTAAGAGCCACTGAGATAAAGAATCTCTCCATATTCATAATTTACTTGTTTATGTTGATGATTGTGCATAAATGAACTCTTCCTGTTATGCTAGTTTAAGGAGATTCTTTGTATTGTACCTTTATTTTATGTTATACTATACAGTTATATATGTTAAAAAGGAAAATACATTCATATACATGAATGCATAGCTTATACTCTATTTTCTCAAAGTAGCTTGCACCTTATAAGCTATCCTTTGTGTATTAGACGTATTTTCCTTTCTTCATCACATTAATACACAGAAATGATAGTAATTCACTTTAAATAAAATAAATAACGTCTCCCTGATATCAACCCTGTTTTGCATATAGAAATTGGTTGTTCACCATTATTTTAAAGTTAAACATATTTTTTAGCATACAATTATTATTAGTTACCTGCAAAACTAAAGCTCATATATTAATAAAGGTATACACACTTGTAAGTAATCTATAAGTAATTTAATCCAATATAATATATTTATAGGATTTTAATAAAAAGCTAACATTATATAAGACTAAACTTTTTAAAATGTAAATAAAATCTTATACTGAGTTTAATAAATGAAAATAACACATATTTTGAATCAATTGGCACTTATTTGTGTCAAAGCATCACTAATTTGCTGTGGTCTGAGTTTAACTCTATACTAAAAAAAGCTTTTCAATTCTTTCGTACACAAAAGCGGACCAACTATGCCTTCTAGACAGGGCTGCAGATTAGGAAGAGATATTTCTGTCTATTACAGTCACTATGATTCACACAATCCTAATCTGAAATAAACGTTTTCTTACATTTAAGCAGAAAATGCGGTATATTAATGAATAATCACATGTAATATAATCCGTTACTAAATGTAACTGTAACATTTTGTACAGTTTTTTCTAATGCATTTTATTTGTATATTTATTTATAATTCTTACAATATATGGCTACATATTAACAGCATATTTATGTACATTTATATGTATAATTATTTAAATTTTTTATAACTTTTAACATAATAAACAATTTAAGTTCACAATAATAGCGAACAACAAAAGTGTATATTTGAAGCATACATATTATATAAAGCTGGTTGAATACAAGTACCCTAATTTCCCCCGTATAAGTCGCACCACTGAAAACAACTCCAATTCTATAAATGACCCCAATAACCCCACTGAAAATAACCCTTTGTATAAGTCGCAGTCATTATTTTTAAAAATTTTAACTTTTTTCTTCAGATAAGTCGCGACTTATACGGGCTAAATTAGGGTATTATACTGTTGGGAAGAATAGTGAAAATTTTTGATCAATTTATTGACTTGAGTATTATAACAAATGATACAGATAAATAATCTTGACATAATTTGACTTAGCTTGATCAATTTATGTTGACCCTAAACAGATCATAGTGTACAACACCAGTTATTTTCTATTTTATTAAAAAGGAAAAAATTTTATGTTCGAGCAGTGGTGATCACTGTTAAGATCTCCGTTTTTTAACTAATAAATTAAAATAAATTCCTTTATAACTAATAGGATTGTAAACTGAGTCATAATAATGATAGAACTTGTATTGTATTTTTGGGCTTGAATTCGCTCTTTCAGTAAATGTTTTAATAGTTTTCATATTAATAAATCTGTTGTCTATGAGAAGTGTTTTAATATTAGGACTCTTTTTAATTAAATCACAAACTCCTGAATCAGTTATTTTGAGAGAAAATATACGAATTTTAATTAAGTTTTGCATTTTTGATAAATTATGTAAAGTTTTATCAGTTATGTATTGACTCATACAAGATATTGACTTCAGTTGAGGCAAACATATGTGAATGCCATCCAAGTGCTGGTCATTTAAAGCATTAAAGTTTGTTTCGAGTGATTTCAAATTTTTACAATTTTTTAATGAACTAATATTTCCAAAAGCCTTATAATCATAATTAGAATTAGAAATAATGAATAAGTTTATGAAATACATTAAATAAATATTTTTTTAGCAAAAATATGCCAATTTATATATGAAATATTACTTCAAAAAGGAATCTCATGTGTTTATCCTCACAATAAGCGAAAGCATGAAAATAAACACATGAGATTCCTTTTTGAAGTAATATTTCATATATAAATTGGCATATTTTTGCTAAAAAAATATTTATATAATGTATTTCATAAACTTATTCATTATTTCATTTATTTCTTTTTAGGCATCTTTTGAACCAATGAACTTATTTTGCAAATTATTCTTCAGAAAATGTACTTAAATATTATTGACATATAGTTTCATTTCTATTTAGGTTAAAAAACAACTATATTTCATGTAATCAATAAATGATATTGATTTTCTCTTGTTAATATTTTACCTGTCTATTATTTAATATTATACCTGTCTAACTTTTATTTTACTGTCTAGATGGTATAAAAAAGCATACTTAATAAATCATTTTATGTATTATACATAAGTTACACAGAGACGGCGAACACTGATTATAATAAATGTTTTAAGCAATAAAAGTAAATAAATCTGAAATTTTTAATTTTTGCTCGCGCGCAGATTTGTCCCGTCCCGCAATATTAATTTTTAATTTATCCCGTCTCGTCCCGTTCCGCGGGACGGGAGCAGGATTCCGCTTTTTCCCGTCCCGCGGTAACCCGATGTACAGCTCTAATATGCAGTAATAGTTTGTCAAATAATTAATTACACATAAAAATGTTTTGATTAAATAAAATTGTTGTAATTTTATGACTAATTTTTTGAATAATTCGTTTAGAGTTTTGCAGGATTTTCAACTATTGTAAAAAGGAAATATTTTGTTACCATAGTAATTAGAAATCTGAACTACAAAACCCTAATACCTTTTCGTCTAACAAGAATCAATACAAGAACAGTAAGTATTAATTTTTCTCTTTGTTTTGAAATTTGTTTCAAAATTTAACCACTAATGAGTATAAGACGAAAATATTGATTTTTAATTAAAAACGATCGATATTATTGTAGTGTATAAGTATATTTTGATACAAAAAAAATTCTACTGATAAAAAGATACGACGTAAATAATTATATAATTTATTTAATTATTAATATCATTAAAATTTATTAAAGTTTTTTATCTGAGAGGATATTTTTTATTATAAAAATAATCTATATTTTATATGATTATTTACTTCAGTGACATTAAAGTTTCACTGCCTAATTCTATCGATGTTAAAGGTTCCATCCTTCTAAAATATTACAAATGACCAAATTTCTTTTCGAATTTTTCCTCAAACCACCTTATACCTCATTGCGGTCTGCAAGATGGTTCGCAAAAGTTAGCTTGAAATCCAATGTTATACATTATAGTACAGATAAAAGAAAAAAGGCTTTCAATTGAACTTATTATTAATTTTGATAAGTCTTATCTTTATTTGTTTTTGTGAAAAAAGATTATTTAGTAATAAGTCTAGAAAATGAAAAAAGCTTTTTTTGACTAATAATTCAAATACCTGTACATATTTAAACTCATTGTATTGATTGTATTGATAAACAAGAAATCTGACTCAGATATATATAACTCGCATTGTGGTTGCATTAAATATAGAAAATTTTTCGGTTTGAATGTGCTTCAAGCTCAAGCTATTATAAGCGCAGCTCAGAATTCTTAATCTTTGAGCTGCGATGCTATCTCATGCCTGAGCTTGAAGCTTGAGCTCATAAGCTTAAAAAGAGCCAAAAACAGCTAGCTTGTGCTCTTCACTTGTTTGAATAATGAAGTTAGATTTGTTTTAGTTTAAAAGAAGTTTATTTAATCCCGTTTATAGTAAATACTATTTGCTGTGAAAATGAATTAAACACATATTAAAATTTTTGGCTTAGTGAACGTCTTTTACCGTACCGAACCGTTCACTATGAACGGAATTGATTTACCCTAAAGTCTTAATGATTACTTGCTACTCATATATAACTCGCACCCGAGATTTTGAGTAAAATTTACTTTTTTCATTAGATAGCAAGCATATAAAAACAGAACCGTATTTAGATATAATGCATCTCATGTACTGTAAAGCCCGCAGCCATTAATTTTTGAAAAATATCGCTTTCCAATCCCGTGGGGTATCAATGAGACTTTAGGGTATAAGTTTTAAGTGTAATCACTACCTAACTAACGGTGAAGCAGAGTTACGTTCTCCAACATAGAATTTTCAAAAATTAAGTTTAAAACAATTGAATGTTTGATTAAATAGTTCATAACATTTTCAGATTTGAGCAGTTTTTAATTATTGAATTCTCTTAATTAATTAATGAAATACTTGTAAAATAAGATAAAGTTTAACCTCATTTTTGAGCTTTGTGTTTAAAAGGGAAAACACCATCTTGACTTGTCAATTTTTTTATTTTAACCCTCTATTGCATGAATTAATTTTTTGTGTACACACAAATTTCACATATTCAAAATCAGTGAAACTGTGAAACTGTAAAAATCAGTTATCAGAAAATAAAATTGTGTTCCCATTTGGGAACATTATGCAATAGAGGGTTAATTACTTTTTCGATCAAAATTATAAAAATTATCAATTTATTAATTGCATGAAATAAGCTAATTAAGTAAAAATTTTACGCTTATATAAGTATTTTGAAATTTTGATACTTTAAGTTTAAAACTAAAAAATATCGTTAGTTTAAAATAGTGGTAATTTATTTCAAATATAATCTATACTTAAATTTAAATTATAAATAAAATATTGCAAAATAAATAATATTGAAGTTCATATTTTTCATATTTCGTAACATTAAGAAAAATTACGAAATTTACTTTAGTGTATAAATAATACGCAATTTTTAATTTTAAAATTCATTTCAGTAAAAAGTAAACTTTTGAAATGAATAGAAAAAATTTATATTTTATGATAAAGTTATGTAAAATTAAATAATGTGTAGGGTTTTGAATAAAACAGTTTTACATTTATTTCAATTGTTTTCAAAAATAAGAGATAAAAGTAATGAATTTGACAATTCTGTGAGAATTAAATTCAATAATTATTTGCTTAAACATAAGAACGATTACACAGGAATTACAAAACTGAATAAATTCATGTCTAAATACTATCTATTAGTTTCTCCAACTTTTGAAGATTATCTCATGGGTTATAAACCAAAAAAGAGGAGAATCATTGCCTGGACTTTGAATATATTTATACTTTTAATAGGAATAGAATTCGCATTAATAGCTATTATTAACAAGCCTTGGATTTGGACTCTTTTTGGAAACACATTCTATTTATTGGGCAGACCAGAGATACTTTCATCAATTTGCGTATGCGCTGCAATTTTCTCAACACTTATGCAATACAATTATCTCCATTTTGATGAGTCCAATAGATTGGAAGTCATTGCAATGTTTACTCAATTAAAATCAAATCAAAATTGCCATAAACTCAACGATAAATTTAATTATAAGTTTTGTCTCAAATCAAAATTGATGGCAAACATATTTCTTGAGCCTATTATTATAATATTGTTAACACTTTTAATGATAATATTCATTACAACTGCAGTAATAGCATATTTAGATGTAACCAAAAATTATTCTTTGATCGCTTTAATAGTTTGGATCCTAATATTTTTCTTTTGGATCAGGAATTGTTGTGCTATAAATTTAGCTAATTTTGTCTTATTCTATATGACATGTATTTATCTCAGTTATCAATTCAAACAAATCAGAAATCAAATAGTACTCAGTGTTAAAACTAATAATTCAATGCTATTGATCGATGCAATCAATAGACACCATATCTTCACGAAAATGACAGCTAAACTCAATTTATTTTTTAGGTCTATTTTAGCGATAGTTTATTTCAGCGCATCGCCAGTTATTGATATTTTATATATTTATCATTTTGTCATGAATTAAGTTTAATTTTTCGCATTTTTTGTGGGTTCATAGGCTTTAATATTACACTTATTTTTTATATATATTATTTAACTGCAGGTTCTGTTTCATCAGCTAATCATAATTTGTCTAAATATTTATACAAATTTATTGTTAGAAATTATATTTCATTTGATAAATCACTAAAGATTTGCTCATTTATTGAGAAACTCAC
>JAQGCH010000758.1:0-19819 GCA_034699485.1 Nanhermannia elegantula | reverse complement strand
CAAAGTTCAACTAATTAATGTATACATTGATGTACTAAATTAAATTATAAAACGCTATTAAGTTATAGAACACAGAATCCTATAAGAAAATTGAAAAAGTATATTTATACCTTGGTCCCCCCTTTAATTTTTAAGATAAAAATTGAAAAAATATTGCTTGGTCCCCCCTTTGATATTTTTCTCCAGCTTTGACTCGTGGGTGAGTTGGGATCCCTAATTCTATTACTATAGTGGGCTAAGTGTAACAAATTTGAGCTCCACCCCCATGGAGTGGAGCTGAAGTTGGGAAAAGTCGGTGGAATGGAGTGGAGTTAAAAAAATTAAAACATATTGTAGTTGTGAAACATAACTGTGGATTTAGAGTGGAGATGGAGTTTAAAATTTTGGTACACTAGTGGACAACTATAAAAACTATTTTTCTCACCATTTTTCAAGCAGTTGACTATTTATTAAGAAAGTATACTGTTGTGAATCAATTTTCATTATACACAAAATGATTGAAAAACCTAAAAATTTTAATCTTATTATTATTATAATCGGTAATTGTTTTCAACCCACAAAATACCATAAATAAGTTTTATTTAAATGCTTATAATTGATGAACAAAATATTTTACAATTTATAACTACACTAAAGAAGCCTAAGAAGTATTTGAAGGACTGCTGTCATAATTAAACTTTACTGCACTGTATTATTGAAGAAAATTAATTCCATTATAAGTTCAAATTAAATAATGAACAAAAAACTAAAATAATAATTATAATTAAAATAATATAATTAATTGAGATAACGGTAAAAAACCATTTGCAATACTAATGAAAAAGCTATTCATTTGATATCTATATAGAAAACATTGATTTATAGTCAGAATTAGTTCAATGAAAAAAAGTTAAGCTTTTGTTTAACAAATGACTCGAATATATGAAGTAATATATAATAAGAGCAAAGTTCGTATCAACTATTTAATAGACAATTAAGTCCCTTAATTAGTTCATTATAAAGAGCACTGTATATCAAAAATCAATTTCGCAGACGTGTACGCAATTCATCTCATATACAAAAAAATTGTCATCTCGTATGTCAACTAAAACAGAAACAGAAATAAAGAAATAGTCTTTTTTCATATGTCATAATTTCATTGACAAAATCGTATTTATTCTCTGCTCTAATCGTGTCATAAAAAACAGTTGTAATAGCCTTTCATTCAATTTCATTTCTCCCTAGTCTTTGACTCGTATACCAAATCAGTGCTGTGTATAGAAAATTTCTCTCACATGTACGCTTTCTCTCTATCATAACCCAGAATTAACTTGGTTTTAATGCCTCTATATATATAAGTCAGTCTATTCCTGTGATACATCATCTGAAAATCATGTCCACCACTCCATCACTCCCTAGAAGTGTTAATGCATCAAAAACTATTCCTTTGCATCAAAACACATACACTTTTCTTCTCTAATCATAAGAGACTTGACTTTTGCGGTGAAAACTATCGATTCTTATGCATGAAAAGTATGGGGACTAACAATGAGTCCAAGTGTTTATTGCAATTTTTATTGTTTGCTGAAATGTACTTATTTTCAAAAATATATTTTTTCTTTATTAAAATTTTAGTATTTATGATAAAAATTAATCGAATATTTTTTTATAGTTATTTTAAAAATTAGATTAAATGTTATGCTTTACTAGGGTGACCAACCGTCAAGATTTCATCTGGACTGTCCAGATTTTGGGCTATTTTTAAAAAAATACAGTGCTTGCTTCCCCTTTGAGTTTTTCTCAAAATAACAATTTATGAAAAATTATTCTTTGGTTCCCCCTTTGATTTTTAAGGTGTCTAGGTTTGGATTCCATCAAACTTGGTCATCCTATGCTTTACAAAACTGTAAAATAAGTAGTTCAATGTTTTATAGGCATTTAAATAAAACTTATTTATAGAATTTCATGGTATGAAAAAGAGGCCATGATTATATTTAATTTTTAAAGAATTTTTCCAATTTTTTTATGCAAAATAAAAAATAAGATAATTTTAAGAAAATTCTACTTATGATATAACTTAATGTTATTTCGACTTTTAATTGAAGTTTAATATATTCATAATTTTCAGATCTTTTAAACAAAATTACTGGTAGTTAGTTTTGAAAATTAAAATTGACTCAAGTATACCATTTCGTGCATACATGAAAATTGATATTCACTGTATTGCATAAATATATATTACACCGATACCTAATCTGCATTTCGATAGATTTAGTTTAGATTACAGCGCAATACTTGTCTGCTAAGCAGCAGTGGCCTAATCAGAAAATTTTGAGTGAGTGGTTATAATAATTATGGAAATAACTATCTTATCCCAAAATATAACCTTAAAATTAAAATCAAAATTTATTGAAATTTATTTATTTGATATCAATATTATTTGTCTGTTTTTGTTGAAAAGTGACAATTCTCTAAATCAAATAATTGTTAAATTTAGAAGAGGGGCCATATGCACAGCCGTAGCCAGCTATGGGCAGAGGGGGCCCAGGCAACCCCTCCCCCATGCATTTTCAGGCATTTAAGTGTGGGTCTGCAGTGAAGACGAATTTCTAGGTATCTAATAAATGATGTATTCACAGTCAGTTTTTGTTTAGAAAACTAATTAATGTTGATTAAAAAATTTGATATATTCTGAAGAATTTGATTTTCAGTTTTAAAAAATAACATTTTCCTTTACTTGATTTTATTTATACACAAAAAGATTGAAAAACCCAAAAATTTTTAATGTTATTATCTACGCTGATTGTTTTTTAGTCAATAAAAACATATAAATAAGTTTCATTTGCTTATAATTTTTACAATTATAAAATTTTTTAATAAATAAAAATTATTAAACAATTTAAAAAACTTTCAAAGTCTCTAATTTTCTGTTTACATCAATTTCTTAACATAATTGAGACGTTTCTCCCGAAAAAGTCTAGTCTCTAATTATTGTATATAACTTTTCCCTCAATCTCTCACTACTGAGTTCTTAGTTTAGTCACTACTACTCTTTTGGATCACTAAATATTGAGGTCTATTCGCCCATTCACTCGGTTCTCACTACTTGTCATTAAAGCTTTAGTAGAAAAACAAAAACATTTGCTAAAAACCAAAACTGACGACTAAAGTATTACAGATCACCTATTCTTTGACCTATAATTTATCAGAAGCTAAAAAGGCATTTATTTATCTAAAGAATATTCAGCTTTTTCTGCTGTCTATCAATGTCTCAAACATTGTACTCAAGAATCGCTTTAAAACTAATGTAAAAAACTTTAGGAAAATAACATATTATAACAATTTGTAGTCAAATGTTTCTCTTTTTTCAATTAGTATTGATTTTAAAAATATGATAATTATTAACAAAAATTATTCGTTAATATAATTTTGTAATCTTATGAATAAATTTCATATTATTCTCTATTCATTTATTTATATAAATTTCGTATTCTGTAGAATATTCTCTATATTCATGAGACCTTTGTTCATAATTTTTCGCATTTAATCATTTTTATCTCAAAAATTTAGTAAATAGTCTGAAATACTATAAAATTATTCATTAAAATTATATTTTGTTTACATTAAAGAATATTCTGTGCACTTATTTTAATATTAAAAATAAAAATAAACCGTTAAATCACTTGAACTAAAAATGCTGTGAATAACTTCAGAAATTGCATAAAACTATACAAAAGTTTGACTAAAATTAGTACCAATTGATAGTGACATAGAATCATAATTTAATATATTGTATACGAAAAATCATTTACATAACTATCAATTAAATGCATACTTTCAGGCCTAACACTAGAGCCTAAGCATAGCATAAATTACTATTAATGGTTCATTACTAATGCGCGCAATTATTCAAAACTATTCTTACAATAATTCACTGCTATTATAACACTATTTATCTCACCATAAAATACAACTGTTTCAGTGGATTATTTGATGCGCTAAACCATGCGATTGATTATGGGTTTAATTATTTTATTGCACTCGCATTTATGCTGAATCCGGTATTTAAATGGGAAATAAAAGTTTTTAGTTCTACTGAAGCAATAATTATATGCAATACTAGTTTATTGTTTGTTATCTTTCAATACCATAACTTGTTTTCTGTTTTACATGCAATTTAAAGAAGCGCTTCGTCTCTCGAGAATTTGGCTCTTTTTTAAACTGAAACTTGAATTTTATAAAAGCTTTGAAGGATTATGTATTTAAAGCAATGATCGAAGGGTCGTGGGTTCGAATCCCAGCCTCGTTCGTTTCTTTGATTGCAATATACCAACCATATATTCATTGTTTTTGAGCAATCCCTAGGCCCGTAGCATTTGCCCACAGCCAACATCTGTAAAAATCTCACTCTAACTCTGGGCTAAAGGTGAGATCTCCTCTAATTAGGGAGTTGGCCGAAGAAAATGTTAAAATGTTATGTTTAAATAAAGCGCTTTTTAGTCAATTTTAATTTATTTATATTTATTTATAAATCTGATTGACTTTTAGTTTAAAAGTAAACTTTTCTAATAATAAATTTTTTCTTTGCAAAGCCTAAACTATTATAAAAGTTTTTGACAAGTTTTCAATCCTGTGCTTTGCTGGACATACATTACATTACTTGACATTTTTTTAATTGCTTTGAACTATTTTTTGCAGTGTTTCTAAATTTTGAAAACCTATGTATTGATTATCAATTGCATAATACCTGTCATTTGAAAAGTTATAATTAATTTTATGCAATATTAAGCAGATATTAAGTTTATTAATAGATATCATTTATGTATAACTCAGAGCTTTAGTTAACTCAACATTCCTATACAGAAAGGGTTGGAATTTCGGTTATATATTTGAAAGTTAAAGGTTTAAAAATTTATTCAATAAAAATGTTATGGTATTTATTAATAAAGCTTTAACTTTAAGCATAAATATCACAAAAATATTGAGTTTATCCACAATATATTTTTCATTTGCACTTTTAGCTCAATGTTATGCATTAAAATTGAATTTCTAAACGAATAATCAAATGAAGAATTTTCAGTTAAATTTTTGAAATCCTTCATTATATTAATTAAGCACAAAAATTTTTGCCTAACAATCAGTTATTATTCAAAAATTTTAATTAAAAATAGACATTTAAGTACTTAAGTGATATACATTCTTGAAAATACCTTAATAATATAATAAGCTCACTTAGGGTGTGATGCACATAGTATGTGGCAGTTTTGGGCTGTTTCCAGACCCCCCTCCCCTATGACTGGGTACGTACTATGAGTATCACTCCTTATATTATATGCAATATAATTTGATTCATTATAACAATTACAGCTTTCAAAGTATATAAAATTTAAGTTTTGTAAAAAATTGAAAAAAATTTACAATTATTTTATTAATCAAAAAATTGATTAAATGTATTTTAAAAGTTCACCTTATTTTAAATGACTCGTTAAATTAAATAAATCTGCTTTAGAAAGAAGTTGTCAAAAAATTGCTATTTAGAAGTTTATCATGCATTAGAACAGAGGAGGTTTAATCAAATTATTTCGCTCGTTAATAATTGAAACCAGAGTTTCAGATTTTTTTTATAATTCAATTACAGATTTAAATGAGAGACTGTTATAATTTTAGCCCTAGTTTGCATTCATTAACTTTGAACCCATAATGCCTTATAAAATAGACTTTTCTGATATCGTATGATTCGAACCACTATTATATATCAGTTGACAAAATAATTTCTTAGATAATAATAATCAAAATTCGGCGCCACTAGTATTTTGAAACTTTTCAAAGTCTTCTTAAATAATATTTTAAGCTTAATATGAATATTGATTTTTTGCGTTTTTAAAGTTTATATTTATAAAAATAAAGCAGAATTACCAGAATTTGACTATTTTTACATTACATGAATTGAAAGAATATTTAAAATTTGAAGAAAAAAATATTTTATGGTTAAAATGTATCTGTTTTGGGAAGATAATTAAGATGGTCTTCGATGTGTTCAACATAATAAAAATATTTAATGAGTGAAAATTTCATATCAGATCAAAAGCTAAGAATTTAAGCTATAAATTAATATACAGTATAAAAGCAATTAATACTAGTAATTAAAAAAGTTATTTTATAAAAAATACTATTTTGTCTTAAAACCAATATTAATAAAACTGTAGAAAACTATCCGTATATAAAATAAGAGAACTTAAGCTTATTTCTAACATAACATTAATGCAGTTTAAAGTTTCAAGTTTTGAATATTCAGTTAATGAAAATCTGTACCAAAAATTCAATTTTACTTAATATAAGAGTTGAAATAGCCTTAAGTGGCGTTCAACTTAAAAGTAGCATTAAATTGAAATTACATTCAACTGAACGGTATTTGTAGGGCTGGTGTAAAACAGGATCAATAAAAAATTGTGTATATGTTGTTCAACATTGAGTTGATTTTTTCCCTTTTTTATCACTTCTATTGGTCGACAACTCTTTACAAGTTATAAAACAAGAGCAGAGCATAAAAAAATTTTTCACACACAACAAAATCTATTATTACATAACAATTGTTGAAAAACTCATCGATTTATTGTTAAAACTTTGTCCTCTTTCTCCCTCATCAGCTCTGGTTCTTTAGCTCGAGATTATGGCTAAGAATTTGGCTGAAGAAAAAAGAAGGACCGCTACTGTTCTGCCTGTTTTTGTCATAAGTGGTTTCAGTCTATTTACTAAATACTTCTCTTTTTTTGCTCTTCTATTCAGTATAGACTCAGACGAGAAAATTGGAAAACTTTTTCTCCCACTTATTCCTATAGATAGAGAGCCGGAAAACTTTTTCCTCTTTAATTCACAACATATTAGTTGTTAATCCTTTATGTTATATGAATGAAAATTTTTTCTCCCTATAATAGTGAGCTCTTATCTAATTAAGCCATCGCTTCAAACACTTTACTGGTGTTACACTGTATGTGATTTAGATAGTGTTGAATCAGTTCCAAGAACGAAAACGAGAAGGGAATTAGAATAAAGTTCTGAAACGGGAACGGAATTAGAATAAAGTTCTGGAACGGGAACGGAATTAGAAAAAGTTCTGGAACGGGAACGGAATTAGAATAAAGTTCTGGAACGGAAACGGAATTAAAAATTTGGAACTGAATCAACACTAGATTTAGACAAACAAAACCAATTGTTATGCAAGTAAAACAATTTAGGAATTGATTAATATTTTCGCTGCAATGAGTGATTATAATTGATGAGCAGTTTATTGTCTGCGTTGCTTTTTTTTGAATAGAGTCCCAAATCAATAGATTGTAATTTTCTAAAACTTTTTTTTTTGTTTGGCATTTAAGAAGATTTTGTAATGAATGCGAGATTTATATGCGATTAATAATAAGGGCATGAATTGAGATAATTTTTTTTATTTTTTGACTGTTTTGTAATTAATTAATGCTCTGTTGTTAACTGTATTGCATTTTTAACTTGTTTTTTATATTTGTGAATACAAGTGAATAATTTTAGTTATTTTGTTATCTGTTTAACAAAACTAACAGTACTTATAATACAGCGAATATTTCTATTATTCCAGGCCTGAGATCACAATAGGATAGCACAGAAATATATACTTATAAAAAAATTAAATTACATTTAGATCCAAACTAATATTGAATTAAATGAATTAATTTGTAAAATTTTTATTATTCATATGTATTTATGGCTATAAAATAGAAAATTTAATAAAATACAAAAGTTTACCCAATAAGCAAAATCATTATATATATAAGAATTGAGGAACAGAATTATTCCACTGAATAATGTCTATATAGTAAAGCACTCCTAATGGGAAATTGATTAACAAAGAGAGAAAAAAATTTAAAGTAAATGATTATATTTTAATAAACAATGAAGTATTGATTTTATGAAAAAATATTGAGTTCATATTTTTTCGATAAATATTTTGTTTAAAATTTTTCTGTGTAAAGGAGTATCAGAAATATCATGTAAAAAGTTAACAAACTTGAGCTGTAATTACTTCTGCTCTTACTTTGCTATTGAGAGATGAATTAGTTATAAGGTTTTTAATGAGGTTTTCGATATTCATGAAAATAAATTCTCTCTAGATTTGGTTCAAAGTTTGAGCGCAGAATTTTTGATTAGAAAGTACTTAATGTGAGGCAAAATTCTTTTGATAAAATGTAAACTTTTTAATACATGAAAACATACAATTTTAAGAAATAAAAAATAAGAAATTTATAAAAAAGTCACTTTTGAAACTAATATCTAATATTCTAAACATATGAATAACACAGTAAACACATAAAAAATTAAAACCAAAAATAATTGAATATTTTTAATAGAAATTATGAACAGATTCTTATATTCATTTGTATATTACTATAAAATATGCATAAAACTAGTAATGTTTCAGTCCCGAGAACTTAAACTGAGATTTTTAAAAAAATTTAAACTGAAATAGAAAATAAAAGCTGGAACTGAAATATTATTAAGGGGTGATACACTTAGTACGTATGCAGTTTTTGACAATTTTTAGACCCCTTCCCCCTCCCTGTACGCTTTTGACTTACCCCCCAAGGCTGCGTACGTACTATGTGTATCACCCCTAAAATAGAGCTCACAGCACAGTCTGCTTCGCAAACTTAATTTTATTGAAAAATTGAAGTCAGCTAAATATTTTTTGAAACTTATTTTATGATAGATATGATGCGAATATCTATTAAGATATGCTTAAATATCTGATTTGAAATTCAAATAACTATCTCAGCTATTATTTGAATATTTTATAAGAGTTACATTAAGTTCTGACACCACCTCTTCCTTCCATAATAAAGAAAATCCTAAGGAAAGTATTCATTCTGAAGGTAGATCTCGAGAATGTCCATATTTATAGACTGTCAACAGGCGTCGCTTTAAAGTTGAGTTTCAATTTAGATTTCAAGTGTAGGACATTCGGACACCTCTTTAGATAATAGCTTTTTTCTGACAATAGAATACTTTTAAAAGGAAGGTTGAGTTCGAACATAGTTTAAAATGCTATCAATCATCTGGATATTTGTGATACTTATTGACTGAGAGAAGCAGGTGTTCAGAGATATCTATACAATAGAATTATATCTATTCTTTAGATTTTTTAAAGTACTGCATATTTTCGATTATATCCCTTAAAAAATAATTAAACCCTTATTTTTTCAAGAATGATGAGGAGTCTTAAAATACAGTAATACCTCGATATAGTGAACCTCCATATAGTGAATCCTCTTTATAGTGAACGCAAGTTTTAGATCCCTTATTATAAATCTAATGCTAAAGTTACCCCTTTATAGTGAAACCTCTTTATAGTGAATACAAAATATTGGTCGCAAGCGATTCACTATATCGAGGTTTTACTGTATATAAAAAAGAAATCTATTTTTTTAATGCATAATATGATATTTTCAGTCGATAACAGCAAACTATGAGGAAGTTTTGATTTATCAAAACAGAAAATTCGTAACATTTTTATTTCAGTGAAGTGTACAGAGTATCAAATCATGCTTAAGAAGTTAAATCATATAATTGAAAAGCAGAAGATATGGTGTTTTTTATTGATTATAAATCAAGAATTTAAGCCCTGGTTTCGTATAATAGGATCAAAGGTTTAACAAAATACTTGATTCTGTACTAATGCTAAACCACTTAAATAGATAAATGCAAATAAAAAGTGGTATCAAATCAGTTGTAGAGTTCTTGTGATGACATAAGTCTAACATACTGTTGAAGCTTAAGTACATTTAAGGTTCTTAAGTGGCTTTCAAATAATCTCAAACATAATAAATATATTCAAAAATTATGAATAAATTTTTGAAATCGGATTAAAAATAATTTGAAAAAAGCTCTCAAAACTAAACTGTGCTTTTCTTATGAAGTGAGTTATCAAGAGATACAACGTACAGAAGATTTCATTTAACCATATATTTTGGACTCAATTTATAGCTTAATACAGTAATACCTCGATATAGTGAACCTCCATATAGTGAATCCTCTTTATAGTGAACGCAAGTTTTAGTTCCCTTATTATAAATCTAATGCTAAAGTTACCTCTTTATAGTGAAACCTCTTTATAGTGAATACAAAATGTTGGTCCCCAGCGATTCACTATATCGAGGTATTACTGTATATGTTTGTAATGTTAAGTATGAATTCTGTAAACTTGTTTGCTTTTATCGCTTTTACCATATTCTGTAATTCTGGAGATTTGCGTCATTTTATAGAACTTGCTTCTAATCGATCCACAGTTATAATGGGCGGAGATATGTTTTATGTTATTATATAAAACTGGGTTAATATATGTCTAATAAATCAAAGGTTAATTTACATCTTTTATGCAAAGGATTATCATTTGTTGAAAGTTTAACAGTCAGTACACTTTCTGTTTACATCACATAATACTAATAAAAGGTAAGATTTTTTATGTTTTTAATAATTTTTACACTAAAGCTAAACTGTGACGGCTGGAGATTAAGCTTTAATGAGAAGCAACAAATGTTTAAGACTCTATTTGATGAAATAGAGCGATGAACTCTATTTTTATTTATAGTGAAATAAGGTATAGTGAAACCCACTTACAGTTAAAGGTTGACTAAAATAATATAATATTTTTACTTTACTGGTATTGTTTTATAGCAAAACCCCGTTATAGTAAGGCTTATCCATACTATTTCACTATGAAGGTTATAAACTAAGATATATAACAAAAGTATAGAATAAAGTTTGATTAAAATTCATAAAAATTTTATTTCATTTAATAGACAAATAAGCGCCTGTTCTTATGATGAACGCGTCAAAAAAGTTTCAACCCATCAAAATAGGCGTCTTTTTTGTGGTTCTATATCTGGTTTTAGTGAAACAGATCGCGACCGCTAAACCATATGAAATGAAGCAAAACCAACATAAACGCATTGTTAGATCATTACCTGATGATTATTATGAGTGGTTAATGCAGCAGAATTTAGATCCTATAACGAGAGAACACCCTTTATTTCAAACAGCTGCCAAAAGAGCACGTATGTCATTCAATTTTGCATTATATTTAGCAATGTTATTACGATTACGGTTAAGTGATTTTGAAGCAAAAATATTAAAATTTATCAAATGCTGGCATCATTTTTGAAAGCAGTGTTTTCAATAGGAATGTAAATTTTTCAATATATTTGTAATATTCAATTTTCTATTTATTTTAACCATAGCCGCAATGGGTGTCGATCTTTCTGATTATATACTGCATTATAAAGACGGAGCTTCGAATATGGGATCTTTTCGAGAGAAAATGCAAAAAAGTGGAAAATAATAACTAAATACCAAAGATTACTTATAGATTATACAGTAGTACCCCGTTTTAGTGAATCCATTTATAGTGAATCCTCGATATAATGAATGTAATATTTGGCCTATTTTGGTAAATACTCCATAAAACTATTGTTAAATGTACCCCTTTATAGTGAAACCCCCTTATAGTGAACACACTAGTCTTAACCCCAGCGATTCACTATAACGAGCTGTTACTGCATAATTCGTTTCTAATTAAAGTTATTTTTTTTATTTTAAATCCTGTTATCGAGTAATCTGTATTTATCTCAAATTAATCTTAAAATGATTTATGAAAACATTTACATTTTGACTTAAATTTCGTGTTTACTAATTTAGTTATATCTTACAAATAAACAGAATTATTGTATTAAGGCATCAAAAGATCAATGAAAGCACACTGTTATTATTTCAATGAACAAAGAGCCAATCCCGTTGCTTTGCAACTCAAAAAGCATCCTGTTATTCACACGTAAGAACTACTAGCTGGATGGCTTAATGGTCTAAGCACTGGCTCATTACTGAGTCAAAAGTTTCCACATTTTACTAATTGGCTGTGAGTTCGAGTCTAACTGTATACCAAAAAAGTTTTCCAAGGCTAGCATAGACTAATCGGCCCAACTTAGAGTACTCTAGTGCTCTTAACAGGGATGCAGTTAGCTGGAGATAGTTCAGTGATTCACACTATCCTAATCTGGCATAAACCGCCTTAATACGTATGAGTCGGAAAGTCGTAATGAATAATCTATATATATTCACAAGTAAGACATGTTCAAAATTTATTTAAATTTAAAAATACAGTAATAACTAGTAAATGAACTGCGATTTTATAAAGCTTTTATTTACACTCCCCTGACGTGAAGGGGTTTGGCAAACCCTTTTAATCTTATATAAGAAATTAAGTCAAGCAAATACTTGTAATAAAGTAAAATAAATGATCAATATATTAATTAACATTCAAAAAATTTTAGATATAAGTTATTCCTCTTAGGTTAACTAAACTTCCAGATTTAAATATTGGAGTGTTAAGATTTTTCGCTATTCTTAAAATATCCAGTGCTTTTAGGTTTTAATGCAATGTTTGGGTTAGGTTTTAGTGCAATACATATATTTCACAATAAAGTCAACTTTACAAAATCATTTCTTAAAGGCTTAAAAGTTTTGCTACAAGTTCTAATAGTTTTGCCACTTTCGCAGTTAGCCCTGCTTGCCTCTCGCTTAAAAGCTGTGCCACAATGCCTAAACTTAGTGGGAAAGACTGTAATTCATATATATTTTATTTATACAGATATAATCAATTTGAGAATAAACAAATGGTCTATTAGTCGAAGTCTATGGATTAATTATAATCATTACGGAAAAATATTGTCATAGCAAACAACTGCCTTAATTAGACATTTTATTTTTTATTTGTCCATTTTCTGTAGAGTACACTGTTTAACCATATTTAAAGGATTTAATTAATTTTATTTGAAAGTAATTTTAGCTTAAATTAATGAATTGATGCATGCATATCTATCTAAAGTAAATTTACCAACTTAATTATGTCTTGATATGAAACTTCAAACTATATGTTAATTTATTTAAACTCAACATAGATTTTCATTTGTTTTTAAAAGTTAGAACTTAACCTTACCTAACTTAAATTTACTAAAGTTAACATTTTATTCAATTACTGGAAAAATTTATTATATTCCACTCAATTAAATGTATTACAAGAAAGTGCATAATATAAAATATTATTTTACTTATGATCGTGCTTTTGGGTATATCCAGGATATATGTATGTATGCTGTATGTATGCTGTATTTAACTGTATCATAAGATTAGATTCTCAATGAGCTTGCGTTTTAACAGTATATCCAGAGTTTGTTAATCTAATGAATAAACTGAAAGTCACTTCTATGTAATGCTGAGAATTTCAAAAATTTATGTTCTTGTTCTTTGAAATGCAATTATTATTGCACAATAATTATGAAAGTGTTAATAATAAAATTTGTGTTACTATCATAGCCGACAACTTCCGGCCATATCTTTCATCATTCCAAAGCAATGATAGCACAGACTATATAAACGCCGTGTTTGTTGATGTAAGTGTTTATGTGAACATATTTTTAGTAGTTTTTCAACTCATTTCATAATAACTTATAGCTATAGAAATTAGCAACTCTTTGGGCGGTCGCGCAGTTTCGTTAACTTTTCAAACTTCTTAACAGTCTTCTCAGTCTCATAACAAACACATTCCTGAGAAGTTGTTATGATTCTTAGAGGCGCGGCTCTCAAAGTGTCAATTGATTAAACATAACCATACAATCATGCATTACTGTAGAATTTTATATTTTTAGGGATACACCAGATCTAAAGAATATATTATTACTGAATGGCCTATGAAAAAAACTATTTCGGATCTTTGGTCCCTTATTTACGACCACGAATGCAATTCTGTGATTGTATTAGGAAGTCCTCCACCAAATAATGTAAATAAATAACATTTGAATAATCTATTAGTTTCAATCTCAAGAATGCGTAAGTCTCCTAAACTTGAATAACTCAGCAATTTATAGGCTTAGTTAGAATAGCTTTCTATAATTTGTTTAATCAAACGATTACTTCAAAACTCTTTCCATTTCATCAAATAAACAACTTCTCAGTTAGACATATGATTGATATGAAAACTATTAATAGACGTTTTGATACTTTATTTTATAAATTTAGACCTTTTTGTATTAATTTGATGAATACCATAAAAACTTATTAATAAGTCGACTTCAGGGTATTCTTCTCTGGTTTATTGAAATGTCACGAATTCTGTAAAAGAAATACAGATTCATATAGAAATACAGATTCATATGGAAATACAGATTCATATAGAAATACAGAATCTCAGATATATTACAGATAACATTTAGATAAGACTTTTTTGATAAAATTAATTTTTAGACATATCCAGCCTTTTGGCCAAATGAAAAAGTTAAAAAACAAAAGTTTGGACCAGTTTTTACTGTTGAAATGATGTCCCACAATCATTATCCAAATATAAGATCGTGGATATTTCGCATTAATAAGAAAGTGGTGTCACTGACAGAACTGATGGCTGGCGTTAAGGCAGAGCCAAAAACAACACAACTTTTCCAAATAACATGTTGGCCACAAGAACACAAAGTTCCCACTTCTACTAACGCACTGGTGGAGCTCATGAATATGGTTGAGAGGTGGAGGCAAAGAAGTAATTACGGACCTGTTGTTGTCATCTCATAGTAAGCATTCTATAAATTTGTGTATTTTTCATATACAAAACGCATTATATAAACAAATAATTAAAGTAATGGAAAATCTCGTGCTGGCGTTTATTGTGCTGCTAATGTTGCGATGGAACAAGTCGTACAACATAGAGAAGTAGATGTATTCAATGCCGTAAGAACTGTCAGAAGACATAGACCGCAATTAGTGGAAAATATGGTATATATTTAGTTTCAATTCTGTTCGCATTTTCACGAATTTTGTTTTTTTTTTACTTTTCAGACTGAGTACAAATACTGTTATGATCTTCTTCTTCATTATGTTATCCATTATCTCAACAAATTCGACTGAATTATATTCTCATTGTATACTTGTATTAAATTTATTAATAATAACTTTTGAATACTTTTAAAATTATTTATATTTATCCATTTATGGATCAGATCAGAGCTCAAATTGAGAGTCTAGTCATTTAAATGGTTAAGAATTAAGCATAGGATTACGTGCATAAAGCATAGGGTTGCAAAATAGTTTACCTTTCGTTTTCACCTTTCATTTTGATTATAATTTTAATTGTTTCACAAATACTTTAATTATATTTATGCTCTAATATATTAAACAATAGCATTAAAATTTTTTAATACTTCTTTAAAAAGGGAGAAATTACAAAAATGGCGTAAATTTTTTTGGTCCACTGTATTTTTAAGAAATCTTGAAATGAACCCCCACCCCCACCCCCACCCCAAAGTTCATATGACTTTATGCACGTATGGAATTATTTAGTGTCTAATCATAGAATAGTTGTTATTTCATTCATAAAGTAAATGGAATTCTATTTATTATAACTATTTATTTGCAAAAATTCATTTTTAAATAATTGAATCTGAAGTAATTGATAGTATATTTGATTTAGTGATAAAAAATTATTGGCTGTGATCTGAAAGTAAATTATTATCTGAGAATTATAGTGAATATCAGACCAATTCTTATATTCATTTTAATTCTTTTTTGATAATATTTGAATTTAAAAGAGTTTTTATTGATTTAATATTTTATGTTTTTAGTTATTTATTCGTAGAGTTTAACAAAAATTTGATGTTTAATTATTAAAAATGATATTTTGTATTGTAATTATTGAATGGTTTTATTAAATCAAATTCTAATGCAATTAATTAAATTTAATGTAAACTAAAAGTTTGTATAAAAGTTTCTGTTTCTTCAAAATACAGGTATTTTAATATAAAAAAGGGCTCAAAATAAAGCGATTTTTTATATTGTTCTTTTGTACTAAAAATTCGATTTTATTTTCTTCTGATACTGCTATAAATTTATTTGCAGTGAAATATGTCTATAATTTTACAGAAATTGTTTTTTTATTTTAATAGAAAATTCTCATATCTTAAGCCTTGTTCACACTTATCTTCATTAATGAAATTCATTAATGAAATTCAAGTTTAATGAAAAGTAGACAGCTTTTTATCGACCATTTCATTAAAGAACTTCATTGAAACAATTTCATTGCCAACCCTTCATTAATGAAATTTCACAACGGATTTCATTAATACTTTTAATATTTAATTTAAAAATGAAGAAATATTGATATATATTTGTAGTTTAATTAATGAAGTGTAATGTGAACGCATTCATCATTTTTACTTCATTGATATATAATTAAGTAAACTTCATTAATGATTAGTGTGAACATAGCTTTAATTATACAGATAATGATTTTATATTTAGTATACAGGTATTTACTTTATATTCTCGATACATAACAAAGTTTATGCAAATAGGCTATTATGATAAGAAGATAGTATTATTCTACAGCGCTGTCGTTATAAAGATTCAATAAGTTTTCATCGATTTGTTAATAAATATTGTTGTTTTGATATAAATACTATAGTTCTTTATAATACTTTTCTTAATTAAAAGAAATGCATTGAAATTGAATGAAGTACTCAGAAACAAATTGAAAATATAATAAATGACTTTAGATTTCTTTTACACAATTAAATTAAGACCACTAACTGTGAAATTATGTGGTCAATGTTTCGGCTGCTTCTTCATCAGCACAAGTGGTCGAATGATGCAAACAGCCTAATCATTGACCACATAATTCCACAGTTAGTGGTCTTAATTAAATTGTGAAAATGTAAAAAATCTAAAGTCATTTATTATAATTAGTGTTCTCACTGTTGTCTCATTAGTCACAACTACAAAAACTTTTATAAAAGTGAAGATTTTTAATTGAAAACTTTGATTTGTAAAAACCATGTTATCTCAGATCAGAATCGCTGCTATAAATGTAAGTATAAGTGTTCAAGTTGTTTCAGTTTATAGATATTGAGTTAATTTATTGTTTAACTCTGTTTACACAAGATTAGTGGCCGCCAAAAATGGTTATTAAGAAAATGAAAGATAACAATGATTATAAATTGGAAGGAATATGGGGTCAATTAACTGATATTATTTTCAGTACTCTAAATATGAGGTGATTTTATACTTACAATAAATTTTTACTCACATTCAATAATTTAATAGCTATACAATTATTATACCAAATGATGGAAAAACTTGGGGGCATCTCAATGAAAGCACTGGATATTATGATGGATTAATTGGATTATTGCAAACTAATGTAATTATATTGCATTTGAATAAGAATTTTATTTTATTTTTAAAGCGTAAACCATAGCTACAAAATATTTTATAGTCAAATATTTTGTTATTTGTTAGTAATTTAAAAATTAACGATTACTAGTATTTAAAAATTTGATGAGAAAATTATATTTTAAAAATTATGAGTTTTCTCACTCCATGGGTTTCTCTGAAAAAAATTAAAAATATTTTGGGAAAATTATTCTAAAAATTTTTTGGTTCTTAAAATTATTTTGCATAAAATGTCTCAGAAAACGAATGATCTTTGAACCCATTGATTTTCTGGATTTTCCGAAAGCTATTTCAGGGTATCTTTCAAAGCATTGACTAAATGAACCGCAAGACCGAAGACCGGACCGACAGGGTTTGCTTCACTGTATGGCATATATGTATTGATACAACTTGACCTTCAATTAAGTTAAGCTAAGGTTAGGTGATAGCGCATTGCAGATATGCAATACGGTGCAGCCCACACTTTCGGTCTCGGTTTTCGGTCTTGCGGTTCATTTAGTCACCTCCATCTTTCAAGCTTGCAATGTCTGCTTTTAAAAAAGACAAAACGATTTAAAAACAATTGGACACTTCAATTGTTTTAGCTATTTTTTGGCTGAATAAGCATTAAAAGTGTACCAAAAATTATTAAGTTATATGAGTTGCGTAGCAATGCGTAGTTATTCTAGTTTTATTCAAAAATTTTTAAATTTACTTACGAAAAACTTCACCAAATTATATTTTATGTCCGAATTCGCACGAAATTTTGAATAATTAAATCCCCAAAAAGAGACTGTTCACAACCCTATTTTAACTGAAATATTTTCAAAACGTATTTGTTTATTTAATTAAGTGTTGTTCCAATTGTGCCTAAACTACAAGCTCTATCAGCTGTAAGCTACACAACGTCCATAAGAGTATCAACAGATTTCACTTAAAATATAAAGAAGTTATTTTGTTTGCTATACAAATACTCGTATAGTAACCCATAACTCATTTAGAAAAACGAATATTTGATTAATAAAGTCTAAATATGAAAAACTTGATCTTTGAATATATTTATAGAGAGCTGACATAATTCCAGTGACTACAGAAAACTTAAAGCGGCGCCAAGTAATTGATTACACGACTCCATTAGAGATTACTCAAACTTCAATTTTAACATCAGTCCTGTTAAGCTCTAATGTTCGCAATGATGTAATTCTGCATTTCTATGATATCGAACTCACAATATGGCTATTATTATTCATCTGTACACTGATGACAAGTTCTTTGATTTATAATTACGAGTCTAAACAAAATCTCATGCTTTCTAACTATTTTTGGAACTCATGGAAAATTATGACTTTACAAAAGTTTGATTATAAGCTTATTTCACACAATTCAAGAATAACTTTATCTCTAACTTATATTTGTAATTATTTTATAATAATCTACTTTTTGGCCACAATTAGTTCAGATGTTATACTGAAAAGTCCGTCAGTAACTATTGATAGTTTGGAGGATTTAATTAATAATCAAAATATGATACCAGCCTTTTTCGAAGGCACTGCTCACGAGGCCTGGTTTATAAATAATAAAAATCACTTAAATAAACTTATATTAAGCAAATCAAAGCATTTTAAAGGGGATAAAATGTTTTCCGATGATATTTTCATTCCTCTGATTGAAAATAAGATTGCAATTATTGCCGGAACTGAGAATTTAGAGTCTATTTCAATAAAAGCATGTAATAAATCCCTATTTAGTAGGTTTTATATCGCGAAAAAAACATTCAACGCTAACAGAAACGGTTATGCAATTAGAAAAGAAATGAATTCACAGTTTAGATACTTATTTGAAAAGAAGTAAGTTATTAAACATTAGTTGATTGGGTAATAAAATATTGTTCTTTTAAGCTTCAAATATTAAATGATAGCAATAATGATCATAAATTAGGATTCATGATGTCGTAAAAAGGCATTTAATAACTTATTTTTTTAATTATCTTTAATAGAGTTATGGAAATGTCTACATCGGGCATATTTGACTACATAAGTAATAATGAAATTCTTCGTTTTGCGGGAAAATGCAAATATCTTCAATGTCTTATGTATGGAAACAATGATAATTTGAGTGAAGATCACAATAAATCCATTAAAATTCAAAGTTTTTCAAACTTATTCAAAACTTGTTTATATTTATTTGTAATTTCATTTCTAAATTTAATATTAGAAAAATTATTTTACAATTCAAGTTACAAAAAGTTTATTTCTCTAATTAATTATTTGTTGAAATAAAGAAGAATCGTTTGAAAAAAAGTTAATAAATTATTTTAAACACTATATGACATAAATAAATGCTTTTAAATAAGATGACAAAAAATATGTTAATTAATGAACAATTTGACAAAAAATGCACATCCATTCAAATAAGCTAATTATTAATTTACTCTAAACTTCAGAAACGCTACCGTTAACAGAATGTCCGTTAGTTTTATTTTCTTGTGGTGGCGATGGTTTACGAGTTGTAGGGATGGGTGGTTTAGTTGGTAGTGGGGGTGCAGTATATATGGGAGTTTTGACCTCAG
>JAQGCH010000757.1:0-19820 GCA_034699485.1 Nanhermannia elegantula | reverse complement strand
TTATGTCAAGTTTGTAATTAGAAAATGGGATGTAACCAAACCATAGCGCTATTGATGGGTGAAAGTGGATGGTTGGGTGTCTTTTATGGCTAGACTTGAATTTGATGCCACTGTCAATTTGAACTTTACTATATGTTCACTCAATATACGTTTATTTCAATTGGTTTGAACTAATTTCAAACGGTATTAAATCAATTATTAAGTTTCTGTTGAGGTTCGGATGAAATACTATTTTTCTTCTTTAAGAATTGCTGCCAATTATTATTCTTATCGGACAATCGCGTAAAGAAATAAATGGGTGACACAATTCCTATATTTATTTTATTCAATATATCACTTTTATAATAATTATTATTTTTTATATTAGATCTTTAATAAGATATTTACTTTTGAGCAATTTTTTTATTCATTTTAGTTCATGAAAATACTTAATTTCAAAATAAGTTCTCTCAAAGTATTTTATTTTACTAAATGTTTTCGCTTTTATTTATACCGGCATTTAAACTGATTTGCATTTTATTACTTATTCATTATTATGTAAACCTGTGAATCGATCATTTACTTGCTCTTAATTTAATGAATTGATCAAATCTATAAACAAAGGCTTTAAAAAGTTAAGTTATTTAATGTTATGTTATTTTAATGTTTTGTTTTTGAAAATGATTTGTTAATGCATTTGAGTGGAAATGCAATTATAAGTTAAGGCCAAATGGTTTGACCCCTAATAACCCTCACTCGAGCAGCAGTTTATATTTCTAGAGTGACACAAATTTGAAGTTTGCTTTAACGGAACCGCCTATTACAGTACGTTACAGGAGAACAAGTGTTTAAAAAAAAGTGGTAGAGATATAGACAATTGCAAAATTATCGATTAGAGAAGTAACAAATAAATGGTAAACTTAACCTTTTGTTTTTTAAGGCACATAATGACAGACAATTTGAACGTCTGCCTGCTTTAAAACTCGTTCTAATGAAAAGACTGCGCAAACAATTTGAATTTTTATCTGTTTATGTTCTAAGGCTAGAGAGAAGTAAAGAGAAGTAAGTGGTGCAGATTTTTACAAAATTCGTATCATTAAACTGGTAATCCATTTATTTTTCTTGACTTGTAAGCAATGACACACCTTTGCTATTCTTTTTATTTTTCAAAAATAGAAACCTTTTTGAAATATTTGACTTTACATTTCCCACGCTCTATACTATGCAATTGTCTTTAATTAGCTGTTAGACTATAAGGAAGGCTAACTAAGTGAGATAGTATTGCGATAAAATTATAATAAGCTTTAGTTATGTTAAAGGCCCGAAGCATTCATAAACAGTACTGTTCTGTGAAGATTTAACGTTCAAGTTATGGCATATAATATGCTACAATCTTAAGGGGTGTATCATTTCAAGTAAATCCACTGCAGCCACTTTGCACCTGATGGCTTGGAGCTATGCCAACGGCCTCTTATTCTAATTTTTTCTTTATTTACAAGCAATATCGCTCTTCTGAGTCCTCCCACGCTTTCCCATCCGATAATCAATGAGAAAGCAAATCAGATATATGTAGAAATATGTCTGTTTTACGTTAAGGTCACTAAAGCTCACGGGAAAAATGCTGAGAAAAGTCAATCCCAACCCAATTGTTTCATAACTTTTTACTATTATGTAAATTACGTTATTCTAATTCATTGTTTTTTATATTTTTTTATTATAAGAATTTTAATTTATGCCTCAAAAGGATTAATTCTAAGATAATTATGAGTCCATGGAATTGATCGTTTTTCCTGTTTAAACATTTTCTTAAATTATCTGAAAATTAAATCTTTTCCTGTGAACCAAAATGTTTATAATTTACACATCGCTTTCGCCTCATTTATATTAAAAAATGTGATTATTTTTCTGTCAGTACTTTATTTCTTCATTTGTTAAAAATTAAAATTAATTTTTTAGAGAATTTTTGAATTTTCATAAAATTTACGAGAATTACATAAACAGTTATATTTAGAATATGATTAAATGAGTTCAATGTTCATTCCGATCAATTTTACAGAACATCCAATCGGAATAAATGCCAATAATTTTTTGTATTTAACTGTTTTTATTCTACGCTTTTTGAATAAATAATGCATTAAATTATTCTTTCACTTATATATATTTATAATTTCCTTGTAATGCTAGAAATGATTAGTAGTAATAAATAAAATTTTAATTTCGACCGAACATTAATTTTTATTTTTTGAATCTATTTCCCAAATTAAATAGCCTTTAGGCCATTGATATGAAAATAGTGGTCCGCGAGTTTGACTGACTTGAATATATCATACGGTATCTTCGATGCGAACCAGGATCTTAGAAAGTGACCCCAAGACCCGTTCACTTTAGCTTCAAAGGAATAAATGATAAATGCCTTCAGGCTCTTATTCTGAAAGCAAAATTTGGATTTAGGAATACCTCTCATCCACTTTTATATTCACTACTATTATATGTCTTTATTTATCATTATTTCATTATTGTTATCAAATGAATCATTTTTTTTGTTTTCAACTAAATATATACATAAATAATAAGTTTTATTATCCATATAATTGAAATAAAGTTAATTCTTTTATTTTATTCGATTCAATGCTGTGTTCTTTGAATATAAAAATAATCTTAAAGTTGCTTAACCTTCACTTTTTTTCTTTAACTTTTAACTAATTAGTCAAAAGAAAGTTTTCAAAATTTGTTTTATAAGTTAGTTATAAGTTTTTTCTTAGAATTGATTTGAAATAGTCTCAAACTTATCTATAGTGAGTGCCTTAAAATTTATATAAGAAGTTGTTTTCTATGACACAACGATTCGGTTTTTGTTGCTCTTAAAAATTCTAATTGTTTTTCATTTGACTTCTGTTTTTTACTATCAATTTTTGCTTCGCTTAAAAAATTTTCTTACTTTTTTATTTAAAGATAACAATATTTGATAATTATTTTAAACATATTATAATTTATATTTCTTTTATGATATGATAAAATTTTTTATAATTTATATGCATTTAAAAAACGAATTTTTGTTGATTATGCAAAACTAGCAGTTTTTGAGACATTTTTTATTATTAAAAACTATATTATTATGAATTTTAACGAAGAGATAAGTAAATCCTTTTCATAATGTGTTTATTTATCTAACACTTAATGTTTGCTACTTTTTACGCCCGATTATACAGTAAGATAAACAATAACATAAATTTTCTCATGACTTTATTGTTTTGTTAAAGGCGGTCGGATCTGTTGCTTTTCTCCATGTATAGAACAAGTCCAGAAGACATGCCTCGCTTTGAGAGAAAATCTGTTTTACGATATCGATACTTACGAATGCGTTTTAAAGCCTTATGAAGTCAAACAGATATCAATGCCTGTCTATAACTTTGTCTCATCAAAAAAGGTCATCTATTTGTTAACCCATTTGAACATTTGTTAACTTATTCTTTGATTATTAATAGATATTTGTTTTTTATTTGTTTAGAATTATAATCGAGAACAAGATGTCAATGAATCTGTGTTTAGTACTAATTCTGACGATCAATTGTCAAAAAGGCTTAAAACAGAAAGTGATTCAAATAAAGTTGAGAGCACTTCAAAAGAAGAGACCACTGTTGAGGATATAAACAAAGATTACATAACCTCGTATTCCGTGAGTCAAACTGCTGGGCACACAGGCTTTCTTACACTTGCGGTTAAATATGAATAGGTTCTCGGTTTCCCACGTCATAGCAAAATATGATGCCTATAACGCCTCAATTTGCCCAATAATAAACACTTCATAATTATATTAAAAATTTAATTTCTCTCTCAACTATCGAAATACTTTTATCCAAACGTGTATTAAATTTATACTAATTTTGAATAAAAAATGAAATTAAAACTATTTTTATTTGTGAGAAAAAAGTAAACTATTGTTGTATTGATTCTATTTTGTAGATTTGCTTGTATTAGAGCTTAAATAATACTAATATTTTTTTTACTTTGACTGTTAGAAAAAATTCCTTCAATAAAGCAATAGTTGACTGTATGCGTACTTTTGTTTAAAAATTTGGAGTTAACTCTATCTGTATGACAACCCTATAATTTTATTGCATTAAAATATGTTTTGCAATGAATGAAAAGTTAACTGCAGTTCATTCAAAATTCACAAGAAATAAAATTTGTCAAAAATAGAGAAAACATTTTGGCATTTTTTCCGGAATTATAGGGCACAGGCGTGAATGCCATGCCTACGGAGGACCCTAAACATGAATAAGTAAAATAATAATTTTTTATAATAATGTTCCCATTTTTATTGTATTATTAAAATAATTTACATGAATGGCACAAATAGAACATATTATGTGTAAAAATGATAAAATATAAAAGCAATACAAGTAAAAAAGCTATTTTGAAAATATCACATCGTTTTTGGAGTTCTTTTGTATATCAAATTACATAATGACAGCGAAAAATAGTAGCGCTTAAAGTCTTTCATGAACTTTCCGAAAAACCTTTAAAATGAATGGAAAGAGTATAGTAAGAAAAAGAAACACTTTTTGACACCTTCTCTAACAACATAATGGCCTCACTATTGGGCCAAATAGTCTAAAATAGAAACTGAAGGAATGCCGCCAAAAAACATTATGCAATTTGTAAAATTCAGGTATTGTTAGATTTGGTTTCCTCTTATCAAAACATGAAAAGGGAAATACATGTCTAATACGCTAAGAGTACAGTACAATATGAATGCATTGAAGCTGAAAACTTTTCGGCACTTTTATTTGCTTTACTTTTTTCTATATATTCTTAATCATGTTTCAAAAGCTGGATCATAAAGATTTGGATATAACGGAGAGCACAATATGGTCTTAGAAGAGATCCGGGAACTAAAGTCACTTATAATAATAATAATGAAAAAAATGTAGCGAATAATAATAATATGATAGCATTTCTTTAGCAAATTTGATGCATTCTTTATACTTGACATCATTGAGTTCATTGGCACTGATGACCGTCAATATATAATACTAGCATAGGTTGGAAGAGTCTCTCACAGTCTCGAGTGTCTGTTCATAATAAGGTACTCCAAACATATTTAATAAGTTAAGCGCATATTATATAATAATAGCTGATAATAACGTGTTGGCACAGTTAACAGTCAACCGATATAAAGAAGAGCCTTCAGTAATACACAAAAAATTTTACGACAGTGCGAACAGCCTTAAGCTTATAAAGATTAGCGAATAATAGGGAAAATTTGAGAAAATTAAGTTTAGGAAAATAAGTTTTACGCTGAAAATCGAGGTCTTATAGTATGATAGCTTTTATGTAAACCAATAATTTTGATAAATTAAACTGAAATATTGTCTACAAAATAATTATAACCCATAATATTTATATTCTTTGTCTAAAAATGGATTTGATAGCAAAATATATCTCACGGCAATGTGCCGTACTTTCCATTCCGGTCCTTCTCACGAACCAACAATTCTATGTAATAACTATTTGATTCTTTTATTCTTCATTCGAGACCAGTTCAGTTTCACTAAATTGAAAAATTTGAAAAATTTATTTTCATTAGTTTTAGAAAAACTAAAAAATAAATTAAAGCTTAAATTTAAATGAAATCCATTACTCATAAGGAGTATCACAGTATTCCTCTTTTTTTATGTTTGGTTCCGCTCTGAGCCAAAAATTACCTTTTTTTCAGGTAAGTTAATGTACATTATTGTGTTCTATTGATGAGCCGACTCACCAAATCGCAAACCACAAGTTAATTACATTCTTCACGCATGCAAACTATAACTAACCTCAAACACAAAGCTAACTTGTAATTCAATGGCTATTTACAGTACTGTTATCCACAGTATAATGTGTTTTTCATTGAGACAAACATTTTACTTATAAAGATAATACAGGTATAAAGTTTTGAGTTATACCTCTACTAAATGAACTATTGTATCCGCAAATTAAAAATTGAAACAAACATTATTCAGCTAACAATAAATAAGTGAGAGCTCTTAATTAATGGGCTGTACAAAGGTTTGATAGCTTTGAATAGTAATAAAAATGTTTGTCAATTAATGGGAGTTAAGAGTATTTGACTAACAAAGTAATGGAAAGGAAAGATAGCGAGTTTGTTGGTATAAATTAGTTATATAAGTGCGTTAGTTTGCAAACAAATTGCAAAACTAAATTGAGGCTATGATAGTGATAAATTGATGTTATACTAGAAGATACTGTAAGACTGCTTGGAGCATTAATAATACGAGTAAAACTATAGAGAACAGCGTCAAAGTAATGTATATACAGGTACTGTAAGGAATATATATCTACTGGTAGTATATGTTAGACGGACGCATACCGATCAAGCAGAGTCCTGGGCGGTCGCTCGAGCAGTTCTCTCTCCTTTTGGAATAGAGCTACTAATACCGCCATAGCCTGCGGCTCTTCCCACGCCACAAGAGGATGAACTGAGTTCTACCGATGATGCAGTTGCTATCGATGCCGGTGAAGAGTTCTGTGATGGAATGTCTATAGTGGTAACGGCTTGTGGTTGCAGACCGGCTGCAGTTGCGGGCTCATGACCACTGCCTTGTGATGCACTGACTAGATGTGGGGCTGAATCGCTATCTGGCATTTGATCGTTTTCTGAACTCATTTTACTATTTCGTAATTCACTATAATATTGTTGCTGTAAATGCAAAGGGTTTGAGTCTATTCCTAATGATGAAGCTATAGATAATTGGCTCATCGAAGGGTTGTCTCCATTGTAGCCCCAAATGACATTAGGGAAAGCGAATCTTCGGTCTAATGGTTCTAAATCTTTTTCTACCTGATGATGAATGTGTGACGGCCGCGATGTTGAGAGATCAGTATAAATCGGAGATGAGCTCCAATTGTTTTTTAATGTATGATAAATTTGTTGACAATTAGAGTTTGAATTACTGGCGTTATTACCAATAATATTATTGTTAACACTGTTATTGTGTGTAATATTATTGCCGAGAAATATAACGCTTTCTTTCTTATTTGGCTTTTCGAATGCTGAAGGAGGCGATTGAGATGTCATACTTCCATAATCTGATGTGTTAGATATTATAGATTCAGGTGATCTCACTTTGTCAAGATCTCTATCTGGCAAATCATGGTATTGGTATTGATATGACATCATATTTGTCGGGTATTTTAAATAAGCAGGAGATGAAAATGTTATGATATTCGAGACCTCTTCTGTATTGGTTGGAGTGAGGGATTGCTCTAAATTACTGTCTGACTCGTCTAGTAATGACATTTTGCTTTGATTGCGAAAATGATGACCAATTTGTGCGTGATATGGCACTGATGTGAGGACTTGAGGACCGCTATAATAACTGGGCATAACAGAGCCCAACTCAGTCACAGTAGTCATTGAAGTAGCGGTAAAGCCTCCCGCGCCAAACACAGAAGTCGGATACGCGAATGTGGACGCTCTCGGGTGGTGGTATGTCGAGGAAGGTGGTGGCGGCAGATTATGATGACCCATGTTTGGTCGCTTACTCGGAGGCTCTGGAGATTCAGATCCTTCCTGTTGTTCTGCCTGTTGAGTCAATTGGGGTGAAAGCGCTCGCTTTAGACCTGCTATTGATTGCTGTTTTATTGATTCTATCTCTGTAACGCTTTGTGCGGACGCATTGACAGCTGCAACGATACTCGGATAAGGTAAAGATCCCGCTTGTGGTGAATACTGTAATACAGCTTGAGGGTGATGGGGATGATGGGGGTGACGGTGTCCTGGCGTGCCGTTTAAGGGAGTTATTGCTGAATGAATATGATAGGGAACTGAATGCAATGGCACTGTTGCTGCTTCTGTACCACCGGCTGAGGCGACAGCAGCGGCAGCAGCAGCAGCATGGTGATAAGCGTGACTCATGACCGCCGGTGCCGCAGTTGGATAATATGTCGGCAAACGTGTGGTGTGTGCCTCATAAGCCAATCCATAATGCATTTTGGAGTGAAGTGAATAGAACTGATACAACCAACTGTTGGCTCGCATAACAATGGCCTCCTTTTCGCTGTTTCATAAGATAAACAAATATACACTTTAGAAATGAAAAATTGACATTTCTATTGATAGAGCGATTCAACTAATCAACTATATAGCGAACAGACCTTAACACTTGATTAGTGCAAACAATAACGGGCTGCTGAGAGCTGTCATTGCTGTCTTTAACTTGTAAGACAACGTGAACCCATATCCAATTGCTATCATTAGTCTGTAATCGTATTAACAGAATACAAGAGCGCTCTTGTTCTGATTGTGTAACTGAAACAAAAAATTATACTGTAATAACAGATTTGGCGCCACAATAATATTAGTGTCTCTCTTACTTAATCTATGTTTGGACTGTACTTCTCTAAGATGTTCCCAATGAACAAAGTCATACCAGGACAGGCCCTGAACGCTTGACTTGTTGTATCCCAAATGAAATTCTCCACTATTTTACAAATAAAAGGAGTGTTTTCTAAATTTTTGGTAATATTCAGTTATATTTTTTAAATTGCAATGAATTTTGAGTTATGTTGACTCCCACTAAGAGTTATTTCATGTTCCGAACAATGCTAACCAATGTAACTGCCACTAAGTCTAAGCTATTCTATGTTAAGAAATCTATGTTATCATAATAGACTCAGTAATAATATTATGAGTAGAGTATAATTGTCGAAAAATAGATGCTTTACAATAGAATGTTTTGTTGTGTGTTGATGTCGAACACGATGTAGTAATGCCTTTCTCTTTCCTAAATTGACGGTTTGCTATATTGTAAATTTCTGTCTCAAAACCCTCCTCATGACCCCTACTCTGATCTTAAGTCATGCACTGACTTATCTTCTATGGAATAGATATTGCAATCACATTAACCACAAAATGAAAACCACAACAACAAGAACGCCAACATTTCAGATAAGAAATTGTGTTCATAAGCCTATCCAACACCCATTAGGTCAGGTGTCACAAGAGGTGAAAGAGGGTGTGGAATGAGTATATGATGAGTGAATGCAAGTTAATGCCAAAACCAAAAAGTTATTTAAGTTTCTCTACAATAGCAAAGAGCATAAACAACATCCATATCTCACCGGCCGATAGCTATTTATTAAGAAATATCATAAACATTGATGAGCGAAGTCACGACATTTCATATAGATTTAGTTTACGCCAAAAAACCATTTAAACACTAGACTGAACTATCCCTGACCTTAAAGAATACACCGAAGGACAGACATCTGCCTTAATAAAGTCTATAGTTTTTTATGTTACTTTATATACTCGTGGAGTTAGTTAACGAGTAAACAATTATCAATCGCTGTGCGTCTTATTCTAGTACAGGTATAGGTATAGTAAGATTCTATTATGCGCTAATTTTTATATTTTGATGATAAATAGTCTGACATATAATTGAAGCCATAAAAGAATAAAAAAATTAATTTATTAAGTCGTTTATTTATAAGTATGATTATATTTCTAGAGTTGTCAAATGACTTTTGCATACTTGAACTTAAACATTATTAACACAGTACTTGTGTTATATATGACTTGAATAACAATTATCTCATTCATTTGATTTTTTAAAATTAAAGATCAAAATGATTATAACAATTATCTTACTTTCTGTCGAGATGAAGAAATTTCATGTCCATTGAATGTATTGAAGTGAAGACATGAGTGCTTCCCTGGACCACACATTCTCTTGTCTCAGGCATTGCGACAGGAGTACAAGTGGCCAAAAACACAGGCTCATTACGACTGCACAGCGGTAAAAAACTAACGAAATGTCCCTGAATTAACACAACCTGAAAGTGAATGAAAATAACTCTATTATATCGTAATATTTTATAATTATGTAATCAGTACTTTTTGATCCCCAAATCTCATCTGTCGTCTTGCATTGCGTGAGACATTCATTCGGCATAAAAATATTCGTGTATCGGGTGATAAGCTTAGAGGATTGGGCGTTCGCATCAGTTCAGCCTGAATTGTTTGATGATCTTGTTTTTCAATGATATCGTAAACACTATCGCCATGAATTAGCAAATCCTCCTGAAAGTAACATAATATTACTGTATAATACTTTTGACGCTCAACAGAACACATTAGTTATTATACTATTAGTGCGAAAATCGATTTTATCAGTTATGAAAAAAGTTGTCAGTTGTAACAGGAAGCGCCGAATATTTGTGTATTGTGTAGACCTTTTAATGTGTAATAACTAAGGAGTCATTAAAATATGGGAATTTGTAATTATGGCGAGTGTCAAAACGAGAAGTGCTACCTCAGCAGTAGGCTCGCTGTCAAAAACAAATCCTAATAATTGTTTGGAGCTTAGAGTAACCTATAATCAAATGAGCTGCTCTGTAATTGTTCAGTGCAAGAACTGTAGTGTATATCTATTACTTTCCATCGATGAGACAAAAAATAAGTTACTGAACAGTTTTAAGTCCTTTACTGTTTGTCTGCTTCTGAACTCACTCTTTTAGGTTAGTTTTGTTCTAAACCACACTGACGAGAGGCCTAATTTGTAGTTTCGGGCCGTTTTACAGTAAATTTGCCTTCTTATAAGTCCTGGAGCTCTATTTTTTGGCGTCGGCGGGTTCGAACGGCGCCTCAACCACTGCCTGATATATTGCTATGCATTTCATATTCAGCTTTTTATGTACTAAAGCTATATATATTGATTGCCTAAACTTATTTAAACTTCATTAAACTCTCAGAGGCAACAAATCAAAGCTTTCATAATAAATACTAAATATTACATAGAAGTGAATAATACTTTTGCTTTTGATGAGATGCGAAAACTTTTAAACAAGTAATTTCAAAAGATTGCTATTGAATATTAATAATTTAGAGTAATTTAGTCTAGTTTTTGATGCTTTATTGCTTAAAAGTAGTAAAATATATCATAATTTGAGTGTTTGGTTCTTGAACTCAAATCAATATCTGCCACTTGACGCCTATTTTAATGAAAGCATTCAAATCAAATCAAATGAGTTCACTATTGGAAGCATGGTATTTATCATTAAACTCCAGTAGCAGTGAATCATAAACTAAGTATAATATTATTTTTTTAATGCGGGCCGTACTAAAACATATGTATTCAACACTGGTTTTTTCTATTTAGTTACACACCCAAAAAAGTGTAGCACATTCAATATTAGAGAAGTGAGTTGAGCTGAGTTGGCTCTATTTAAGACTATCTATCTATTATATATATTTAACTATAAGGTGCGGCTTCTAAACTGTATCACAAACAATTAGGCTTCTTCTTCAGCTTCTTTACATAAAAGAGAGTGTATATAATCATTATTTGGTTAAATTTTCCCACAGTTTTTGTGTAACGCAGAAGCTGTTTATAAAATTAGAAAAAATCAATTCATTAAATGGATTTAATTAATTCAAAGCATTCGTGTAAATGACTTATTGTTGAACATAAAAAGCTAATACAAGTTTATTGGATATGTTTTAGAGGTAATAAAAGCAAAAAGTGCCGCAATTTATGTTTTCATTATGGTCTGACTGTATGTATGTATTAACTAAATTGCATACAAGTATTAGAATTTTGTTGTGTTAGTTATACTCTATGTCCTTGAGAATAGGATCTCCTCTTTGGGAAACTCATGAGAAAATAGCGACCGAAGAAAGTTTAGAATCCGGTTGCAGAGTATGCATCAACTTTGCAATAAAGGCATAACTCTAATCGAGAAAGCGCTTGAGACTAATTTTGCTTAAATGCAAACATAATAATTAGATTTTCTAAGCTTTCGATCGTTTTGCAAACATGTCTGATTAGAAAATAAAACAGCATTTAAAACATTATTTTAACTTAACTCAACGCCTTTCCATACTTTTCAATTATGGCACTGTTTAATGCTATCAGGTTTTAATTGGTCATTAGATTTGCATTTAATTTAAATTATTTTTTCTTGCAATTAAAATATAACGATTGACTCTTCAAAAATGAAATATCTGTTGCAAACATTATCTTATATTTGATTTAAATGATGCATATATTGGATTGATTGATAATATGCTTGTTGTGGAAAATAATTGTGCAAAATAACTACAAAGTGATTACAGAGTGTAAGCTAAGCATTAAGGCATATAAGGTAATGCAATATTACGGGCAATTAGTGCTTGTTCTTCATTTTGAGCCTAAATAGTTAGAAGCGTAGGCCCACTAATAGATATCAAAAAGACAAGAATGTTATCAGACAAGAATATGTGTGAGAGTTATTTTAAATATTTTTCCAAAAAGAAAGCACATGTCGGCCGATGTCGACCTTTAAAGGGCAAATAGTTCCGGGACCTTAAAAAGCATAACAGTAGCGGAAAAATTACAGACGAGTACTCGTCATATAGTAAACACATTGCTTCTAATTATACAACTCATCAAAAAGCGCAACGGAGCCAAAGGTAGTACTTGTATGTCTTGTAATAAACTTTCACTTTGAAGCCACACACGTAACATATTATGGCGACCTATATTGCAATACAAATTATTCTAATGCTCTGTTATACATATCTGTATATTATATCGTGAGGCCATTTAACTATCAAAGCATCGATTGCTTTTCCTCCTCTTTCAATTATAATTGCAAAGCAGGCATCAGCTCATCTTTGGGTGTGTTATAACGAATTTAAGCCAACCATGTCTTGAATAAATGCCAGGGATCAGACTCAGATTGGCTTATAATACGTATGATAACTCCCATCATTAGTTTTCCCCTTTTTTAGCATTAGGCATATTATTGTGGTTTTTTGCAAACACACTATCGGCAAGACATGTATAAGTAGTGAAGCTTAGAGTTCACACACTCTCACGAAATAGATATTTGTCATGTACGCTCGACTCCACCTGCCAATGGTATGCGGATTTAGTTTAAAATTCTCGGCGCATAGCTTTTGCTTAATCAAAGCTATTATGTATAATACGAATCACCAATCTTTCAATTGGTGCCAATGATTCGCAGCCATAAAATTAATATTATTCTCTATCAATTTATTACAGTATTGCAACCAAATTATTGTCATTATATCATAATGTGTGCAATTTTTTTAAAGAATTATTTCTAGTTTTTTAATCATTAAAACCTATTATCACTTACCATAGAGTGTCCGAGATATTCAGCCGCATTGTCTGATATGTAAAGCAATTTTCCATTTTGAGTCATCATCATTAAAAATCCGCTCAAAGCCTATCAGAATGTTATTAAAAATTACTAATTTATAACACGCTTATAGTAATTAAATTATGGTTTCGCACATCCCATCCCCCAAATGGATCTTTCTTGCAAGTAATCAATTTGTTTTGCAGAGAAAGAGAATTTCAGCGACCGGTTTAAAATAGAAACAAAGCTTTCAGAAAGCTATCATTTGAATGATCAGTAAATATTATTGCTGTAAAATTTTGAAACAAGCACCCTATCAATACTTATTTGTTAATAATGTTTTGATTGATTATAATTAACATAAATTTACAAAGATGTGGGACTAATGTCTAAGAGAGATGATAAAGCTTGAGGTCTAAGTGCACTGTTTAGGACACAATTTTAATAGTAGTTCAAATAAGTTAACACAATAGCAAATGCTTTAATAATATTAATATCTTTTATTATAATAAATAATAACTTAGAAACTCTGTATTCGTAATAATCATTATATTAGCTTAAGAGCTAACATGTGCACTGTTGAGCACTACATAATCATTTTCTATGTATGATATATATGACCAGTATATGAAGATCATGACGATTATACAGGTAGCATTTTTTATATGGATTTTCTGTCATATTAGGACAATTGTGCCCTAAAATATATTTTTCAAATCGGCTAGGAAGTGGTCACAAAGTTCCCTTTTGAGTTCTAAACACTGGCGTAGCTACCTATGGGGCTAAGGGGGCTATAGCTCCGCTAAAAATTTTTCTGTATTTAAGTGTAGGTCTGTGGCAATTTTTTAAATTGTCACATATTCCATTTTTTCTATATTTAGCCCCCCCTTCCAACCAAAAATTTCTAGCTACTCAACTGGTTCTAAAGTCAGGATAAAATACTATTAGTATTTAGACATTAATAGGTAGCTTATGATTAGCTATTAACAACTTATTATGAATACTTTTTATGACTTGTATAGCTTATTGAACCCTTAATTATAACTAAATATCCTTTAAATTATTTACAGAACTATCTGATGTACTGTATTATCAATAAATAAAATAATTTATTATAGATTTGGTGGAAGTTTTAGATGTAATGAAGCAAAACTAATATAATATTATATCATAATATAATTTACTACATAATTAATCTGTATTATTATGGTTTTTAATAAGAGTTGTGAAGTTTCTTTATTATTTAATTATTATTATAAAAATGCATTCATTTTTTGATTGAAAAGAAATCTTTATTTACAAGTAATTGAATGAAAGATTAAATTAATTTCCTAACATAGTATTTACACAATATTATAATTGAAATAAGTCTTGACTAAAAAGAAATTCTGCTGACTTTTTATTTTAATTTTATGACATCTGAAGCTAAAATACTATATTCTTAAACAAACGATATTTATATGGCGAAAAATATGATCATAAAATTGATTGTCTTTAACTTTTCTAATTAAAAATTGTCTAAGAATAAAAAGAATGATAAAACATATTTAGGTAAATGCAGTTTTGATATAACTTTATTTGTATGGGAAAAGAGTGCTGAGAGTTAACGGTATATCTTATTTTTGAGCTCTTAAAAGGAACTGTTATACAAAGACTTATCACTGATGATAAAGATAACGCAACCGTATATTATAGTTTTGTGCCAATTATTATAAGTTGATATAAATATGTTACTTAATTATAAAAATAAGCTAAGAATAGGGCAACTTATTTGGTGCTTGAAAAATGGTTAAACAAAATAGGGTTAATTAATATAAAAGATGTAAATGTTACTTACTTTTGAGAAACCAAAGTGAGGCATAGGGACCTCAGGCGCCAAATCATGCTTTCGAAAGGCTGTAAAGAATAACAGAATTAAAAATAGAATTAGAATTGGAATTAGAATAAGCACTTAGTTATTTGCAAATTAGTTATTTTCAATATCTGTAAGCAATACATGAGAATGAGCTGCAGTACATCACTGTTTTAATTATGCAAATTGCAATCATATCGCAGTTTACTGTTAAGTTACTCGAAGCTCAAATAGATTACATGCGGGTTATGAACCATTAATATGAATACTTAAACAACGCATTATTGATGAGCTTGTGATACAAAAACCGGAGGGCACAAAGAGCCCATATATTCTTAAGGTTCTCACGATTATATATAACTTACATCAGACATAACTATATAATCTGTGACTTGAATTCAATGCGCGCATATATTACAATTGAGTAACAAAAATCAAGTCAGAGGTCGGCTTTAAATTGGTTACGAGTAAATTAAGAGCTATTATTTTGTATTTTCTACTCAAATAATTAAACATTGCAATATATCAATAGTTAACTTACATTTCAATGCAGATCATGAATCCTGAGAATATCAAAATTAATGATAAACAAAAACAATAAGAACTGATAATTACTAAAAATGTAATGAATCATATTTTAAAATAATATACCAAATCAATTATTGATTCTTAACTTGATTAAGTTATTCATTTTGTGATAACCTATAAGACGACGTATCGATTCGAGTACCACTATATACACCGGTATTATAAAAATAATATATTAATAGCTTATTAATCAAGGTTCTCTTGGATGGCTTGTATCAAATACTCTGCAAAAAGCACTGCAAGAACATAATCATTTAAAAAGCAGTCTTCTTTTGACAGTCATTTGCATATTGATATGCTGTTCAATTACTTTACGACTTGTCAATGCTTATGCCTAAGGATACTAATAATCAATTTTAAAATCAAAATAAGGTTTTAATATCTTGACTTATTATAGTTATCGATACATAACTTTTATTTTCAAAAATTTGGTTTTATTTTAAAATTCATGCTAAGTTGGTTTGAGTTCATAAGCACTGTCATTCTTAAATGCATTTTAATTTTATTTAGAATAGAGTCAGAATCTATTTATTATTGAGCAAAAGTTTTCAACTCAGAAGTTATATCAATGCGAAAGAAGATTATAACCAATGATGTATTGTGAAAAGTGAATGTCATTCAATAATGCATTCTTCAAGATTTGACCCCTGCTGTGGTGCTATCAAAGAAGAAAGATTTGTTCCCAAACTATAGCTCTATGAAAGGCCAATAGCACACAAATGATTGTAATGCAATCTAACTTTATTCGATTTGTTCACTGCAACAGAGTTATGCAATAAATTTATTGTAAACTTTCTGCAAACTTCCAAAGTTGCTTTATTTCATTAGCAAAGAGCAAATTTATTATGAGATTTTTCGGAAAGTTTTCTTAGAAATATTACGATTATGCGTATAATTTCCAATTGAATAAAGAAAAGTTATACGACTAAAGTGTATTATTTTGTGAACAAAATAGCAACAAAATCGTTTTCCAAAACTTGTACTTTACTTTTTGACGAACTCGCAAATCCGGAATCCTTTGCTAGTATTTTGATAGCAGTTGTACAATAAGGCAAAGGTTAGCACTGTTTGCTCGTACATCAAATCAGCGCATTTCAACTGAACGAAAACCTATTTTGAACACTAAAAATCAGGTTAATTCTATTTTGAAATTATTCAAATATTTTGATACACCCTTTACAGCCCTTTTTCTGTTTGAAGTATTCAGTTATAATTTTAATCATATTTATAATTTAATTTTGCTTTGCATTAAAGTATATAAATTTTTAATTAAATATAAACTTTTCAACCGATTCACAGTTAACTTAAATTAAAATCCTTGAATTTTAAATTAAGTAAAGTTTGCTATAATGGTATTAAAACATGAATCGATTGATTGAGATTCGGTGGCTTGAATTGCGGCCGGCAATAGCTGGTGCAAAACCATTGGTAGACTTTCAAGAACAGTATTTTTGAAAAAGAGTTCATTTAATTCTCAATTATAACTTATTTATCAAAAGTATTGAGTTTCTTAAACATTTTTCGTAATTTCTGTTTCTGTCATCAATTTAGGAAAAGATAAATATTGTTTACGTCAGATATTTTTCTGTGAGCTATTTTTATGTGTGTGGAAGTGCTCCCGTATAACTAATCAAATAGTTATTTTATTCAATTGTTGCTTCAAATAATTCAGGCTTTTTGTTGCATTTGTAATGCAATAAAAATAAAATATTTAATGATCTAATTCTAAGTTATAATAGACGTATAATTATGGTAATAATTGAGATTTTATAGTAAGCAAAACGAATTACGGCTGTCATAAGATAACATAATTGCACTATTAGTGAAGTACTTAAGTATTCAATTTCAATGAATATTTTCGAAATTTTAATAAATGGACTTAATCTTAATATCGCAATAGATAACAAAAAAACTTCGTTAAGACATTCCAACGCTTTATATCATAATCAGTATTAAAACTTTTCAACCAGCAGTGCAGTCAATAATGGGATTAAAAAATAATAAAATTTATTGACAAGTCTTTGGTGTAAATTCGGTTATTATTAACTCTTTTACTATAGAATTAAAATATCGATAAAAGTAAAACTAAATAACTGAGACTTGATTGTGAAGTGTTATATCAAATTTAAGTTTGATATAACTTTAACTCTTATAAATACGAATGCGAGGGTGTGATTGCGCTGAGTTTGTTGTGTAACATTTATTATTGCCATAATTACAATTCGCCTCTGGCTTTACTTTTCTTTGATCCCCACCTAATATTTACACAACTGATGCATCAAATGCAACAGTTTAAAGGATCCTTTTTTATAGCCAACTCTCAATGATAGAAATTACAAAGAATGAAACATTTAAATGACAGGACTCTCAGCTTACTCCCAACGTTGAGAAATAGCATAACAATATACAACTAAACATAACTTACAAAAACTGCAAAAGCTGTTTCTCACTAATGAATAACTTCGAGTTATTGACCTTCATTTAAGTTATCATAAAAAGCTATATAATATTTTTCGATCAAAATGTATCAATTTGGGCAACAGTTCAGATGACATCTTAATTTGCAAACTGTCCTATTTATTAAAAAAATTTACCTTAGATTACAGTCATCTTAACAATGATTTACTATAACTTCGATTAACTATATATTATTTAAATCAAAATCTTAGATCAAAAGCATTTTATTTATTTTCTTCATAAGAATTTCATAGAAATTTAAATATAAGTTAGTTTACAAACTCAATTATATTGTCATTAATTCTAAAAAAAATTAATTTCAAGAATTTATTAAAATAATGGCATTCAAATCCAGAACTTTAAAAATGATATAAAGCTGTGAATTAAGTGAAATGAAAAGTAAATTTATTTCAGATTAGTTCAGTATAAATTATATATCAATTAAATGCTTAATTAAATTGCTTAACACTCTTTGATGAATAGTCTTTGACATTCCTTTAAAATGAATTGCTATTATCCCACAAAAAACTAGCCTGAGGTGTGCGACGAAGATTGAAACTGATATCAAACTACATTTAATGTGCTGTCATTATACAAGTAAAAATGGGTTGTATTATATTTGAAATGCGTTCATTATATACTTCTTTGCATTAAACAACAAAAAAAAGTCATTTGGTTGAGAGATCATTAGCTAACAAAAGCAGACGCACTATAAAGAAATATAGCAATAAAAAACTAGTATTCATTGTTTCTAACATATTAACGAAGAGAAACACAGATAATTTGTTGAGAAAATCTGCTTAAAGAATACATGAAACGCGTGCACAATATCGATAAATATATTACTAATTTTCGATTCAATAGTCATGAAAAAAACAATTTAAACTGATTGGTGATAGTCAGACAACTTGAATGACCGTCAAGTCGTGTGAACAGTCGAATAAGATAAAAGAAAAGACACTTCTTTATAGAACAAGCTGAGATACAAAATAACATTGTCCTCATAAAAGTCATTTTTATTAGCACAATGTTTATCACCTAATAGTCTGTAATAGGGGTAATAGTATTCAAAGCACTACAAAACCTTTTTTATTTAATGCGCTTTCTCTTTTTTGCAATAATTAGAGATACAGCTTAAGTATTAAAAATACATTATTACAAAAGTATCACATAATCATAAATATTTTAAGTTTATCGTATACGTGAGTCTAAATAGTAAGCAAATTGATTTGGTCTCTTTTGCATCGATTTCGATATCGGTTTTGATAACTTTGGATATGATTCTCATAAAATAATTCATTTGTTGCGTGATTTTAGAATATAAGCTACGATTATGAGACAAGATGTCTAAATCATAAGATAAGCTTCAATTCTAAACTGATGCTGAAAATTGATTCAAACCTTAATGTATGACAAATAGTATTAAAGGTTCAGTTATTCTAACTCTTAAACAAATATCAAAACTTAAAAAAGCATAGTCTTCCTTAGCTTATGTATAATACGTATGATATGTATAAGGCAGGTATAAGGCAGGTATAAGACTCTTTAAATAATGCGAAATTGGAAGATATTGGCTCAGTTTTAGTTTGAGACCCATATTGGGAATATATTAAATGTGAAAATCTGGTGTTTATAATGAAGTTAATTTATTATATGCAATAGAGCTGCAATAGAGTACATATTTCATGCCTTGAGTTAATTGTATTATTATAGTATCGGACATAACATTGTTATTATGTGAATATCACGCAGTAACATATTGCTCAAAATATGCCCTGAGCTGTAAAAATGC
>JAQGCH010000756.1:0-19823 GCA_034699485.1 Nanhermannia elegantula | reverse complement strand
AATCCTCAATCTAATTTACATATAAATTGAGTCTAATTTCACTTAAATCCGACTTGAAATACGAGAAAAATGAAAAATTTTGCGTAATATTATTTCAATTTTCGGTCTTATGAACTGTCGGTCTTGTGAACGCAACCGTTAGCGCGCGGTAGTGCCAGCGCCTTACCCCCGATTTTCACCGCGCGCCAAACCTTAACATATATAAAAATCAATTGTATATTAAAAGGTTGAAGGAATGTGTTATTGTATTTACATAAAAAAATTCACAAGAATTTGTATATTATTATGTTTCGCAGGAGAATTCGCCGACTACTTGCCTGAGGGCATTGGGGAACAGTTATTAAAATTACATCCTGAACCACAAGCATTCTGGTTCGGACAGTTTATCAAATATATTTTGCGACACAGCCCTGTAGAATCAATAATAAGTGAGGCAGCTCTGAAATTTGATTTACCAGACATTTATGTAGGGTATGCGTCAATAGTTGTTTCAAATGTTTTTATTTTTTTCTATTTTTAAGCGTAAAATCTACAGAATATTGAAATACACATATTTTAAAGATTATCTGTTAATTCAAATTTAGTTTACAAATAAGAAGAGGCGATAAAGTGAAGTTAGAGGCTCGTTATTATGGTGTTGAAGAGTATATGTTTTACGTTATTAACTATTATGATAAGTTGGCTTTAAAGGGATACAAAGGAAATAAAGTTGTTTTCATTGCTTCGGACGATCGAAATGCAATCAAAGAATTGAATGACAAATATCCTGATTTCCATTTCATCGACAGAGAAAAATATTTTGAGTACATCTCTATTGATGACACTCAATATTCACCAACAAATTTATTGCACACGATATTAGACATACATTTCTTGTCAAAAAGTGATTTTCTGGTCTGCACAATGTCTTCAAATGTAAGCAAATTAAATAAAATGCATATTATATTCCTTTTTGATGCTGTTATTGATTGTCATGTGAACAACACTATAGAGGTTTTAAAATCATGTCCAGAGCTATACAAGCGATTCGCTTGACTTAAACTTAACTAAGCTGAATTAAATTTATAAAGTCTTCAAAGGATTAAATAACCCGTAAAACGGTTGAACATCATTATTATAATGCTATATTTGAATCGCTATAATATTTTAACTACAATAATAACATTTTAGTTATTTTTCATTCTATTAGACAAAGAAAATCTGTTTTTTTATTTAAATTAAATTATAAGGGGTATTGAAAACAATGACAGCCCGCCCAAGGACTTGAACCCCGGGCTTAGGATAACTATAATAACAATTTGCTTAAAGGCCATCCACATAGTGCGCACGCTTTTACTTTAGCATACCCCCCCTCCCCCTATGAAAGAAGAAATATCCAATTAAAATAATTTATAGAAACTTGTATTTAAATACAGAATTTTATAAATATCTTTAATTTAACTAAAATCAAAAATATACTGAAAATTATTGAATCTCATGAATTTATAAAATAACAACATGTGTTATTAAAATTACCCCCTCCGCCATAAAAGCGTGCGTGCTTGGCTAACTCCCTCCCCCTTCACTGCGTGTACACTACGTGGATCGCCCCTAATTAAGTTCTAAGCTTTAAAAATTAAACTTTTAAAAACTGAAATAAAACTTGAACTTTAACTGAAAATGTTTGAGTTTCTCAAATTTGAACTTTAACTAAAATGAATTATCTTTTGGTAAATAAATTTAACTAAAACTAAAATGAATTCAAAAACTTTGAAGTAACTTTTAAAAAGGTCTAATATCTATATTTGATATGAAATTCATATTATGAATCCATTTTTGAAGAAATTCACTTTCGCTTAAAGGAGCCTAACTTTAAAGTGTCTTTTTGTTTACGTGATGTATGACTTTTCGCAATCAAGAACATAAAGAACATAAAGATGCGGTCAAATACAAAAGCTAAGCCTCGTGTTTAGCAGAAAATTTTTTGACGGAAAGTCATTGATTGGGATAATGGAAACATTATAAAGTCGTCAAATAGAAAAACTAATGAAGCAATTCCTATCAGGTCTTACAACGAAGATAATAACAGTTTACTTAATAGAATTTCTGGTGATTTACTGCCATTCATTTGGTACAAACATATTAAAAAGTTTTAACAATAGCTCAATCATGAAATATATGCTCCTCATAAATAACTGTTTTAGACATGTGTTAAACATTAATTTGTTTCATTAACATCTTAAGAGCCCTTATGATTGTCTTAGTTTAGATCGAAACGTTCGACTAATATGAAAACTATTATTTTTAGATTAATTTTACTGTTAATAAATAAAAGTTGAAATCAATAAATGCAATTAATAGTAAATGAAAAAGTTAAATAACATGTAAGATTCAAAATATATTTTTATTTTCCAAATTTGTATCTAAAAATACATATAAATTAATTTTAGGTTTTTGAGAATTTTATTTTTTGACATAAAATTTTTAAAAATAAAATTAGTATTTTATTTATCAATTTTTATATAAAAAATGAAAAGCAATTGAATGCTTTGAAATCTGATTTTTAAAATGCGATATCTATGCCCTAATGCCGGTCAGCATTATTGGCTATTGTTCGGAATCCGTGATAAAAATTCATAGCTCTCACTCATTTTAAATTGTAATTTTTATATGGAGCCACACAACAACTTTCACCCCAATAATAAAGAATTATTTAAAATTTTATCGAAGATTAAGTCGAGAGTTTGGGTTAAATTATGAGTAAAGATGTAATAAAATATAAAATAACAGGAGATTTGCTTCGAAGCGTATGAGTATAAATATAGTTAAAAATAGCAAGAATTGCATCCTTAATCCTAAAGGATAGCAATTGAGCACAATTTGTTTGGGTATTTAACTTTTGCATTTCAATTAAACTTTTCAGATACAAACTTAAGTTATTAAAACTTTATGATATTGTATTTCATGGAAATGTCTACAGATGTTTCGTTATTATATTCTTTTATAATATAATAAAATATTTTCCGAATGGAAGAGAACCTTCACATTTGCAAGAAATTGAAAATTTTTCAAATATCTGAGAAATTGAATAAATGGTAACAAAAAGTATAATAAACTTTATATAAAACTATAATACATTTGGAAAAGTGATAAACTTTTTGAGTCAAATAACTTGAACTTTAAAAAAGTTTAAACTATGTATTGAATTGAATTTTATAGTAAGTAAGAAAAGGACAGCAAAAGAAATACTAATACTCTTACAAATATTTTTTGATTATTTCTGTAAATAATAAACTATAAAATAGTATGAACTCAAATGCAAATAATATTTTAAAGTGAAAATTTAGAGCTTTGAAGATTGAAATCTAACTTTGATTAAAGCAAAATATTGAATGTTTCGGAAAAACAAACCAATGTGTAATTTAAAACAATTTCCTTTTTATATTAACAAATTATATATACTATAGAATCGAAATTATATTTATAGACCAATAAAATTAGTATTTATTGTATTCCAATTGATATGAATACTAAAAAGTAAAATAATAGCTTTAGTGCTGTTTTACCATAAATTAACATTTGGTTAAACGTAAAATAGAATAATAAAAATAGTTTTCTTACCTCATTTTTGACGAGTTTTCCATTTCTAATCAATTCTGATCACGAAATCAATGAGAAAGTGGACAACAAATGACTAATAAATAGCAAAAACATGATAACCTGTTATGAAACATGTATTGGTTTTATAACAAAAATGTCAGATTTTTACTGCAGACATAAATTTTGTTGAGAACTGTAAACTGAAGATCAATATTCGGAGAGAAAACATGATTTGAGAGATTAATCAGCGATACTATAGAGATGGTTATAAAAAAAGAGGTGCAATAAATGGGATGCTATGACGTGATTAGAACACACTAACGACCAATACTTCAATCCGATTGAACCGAAGCTGTAAAGGCTTTGCCATTCAGTGTTCATGAAATTGAGAAAATATTTATTAAAGACTGAAATCAATTTGGATTCCATAGCAATTAATTTAAGGCAAAGCCATCGCTAAATCAACATTTAACGAACACATATATCCAATTAGGGAAAAAAGTTACTCAATAAAAATCATTTAATTAAATTTCTCTGTCATATCATTAAGAAAAAGTTTGTCTTATGCAGTGTTCAAATAAGGCTTACAATACATAACTCACTGTATCACTGATTAGTTGTCTCACATTTTCAAAGCATTGATTCCATTGATCTCTAAATTCCTCAACAAATTCTATAATCATATAAACGCTTTTCAACAATAAATCCCATTTCAGTCATCTTTTGATTTAATCAAATTATTTTAAACATTAATAAAGTTAAATGAAATAATTAAACGCTCGAAATGTGATTAAATGTAAATCTATAATCATTGTAATCAAAAAAATTTATTTTAATAGTTAAATGAATTGAACAATGTTTTGATGGAAAGTAAAATAGAATTACAATACATAAGAGATACTTCTCAGCAGTTTATGAACAAACACGAGTTCATAATTCTATGGTGTGGTGACATTTGATTAAATAAATAACTGTTTATCACAAGCATTTAAGCATAAATTAATTAGTTTTCACAATATTGTAAGGCAAGTGCTTCAGCGAAGGCTAATTTTTTATATACAATAAAATCGAAAACAGGCACAAGTTTTAAGTATAAAACAATGTTTGCCTTAAAACATAAAAGTGTACAAAAAGGGCACTAAAAGTGTGACATAGGATGTGATAATTCGTTACTTTCTATCTTTCAAATTGAATTACATTCTTAAACATAAACGCTTTTCGTAATGAAAAGAACTTTCAATTATATAATTTTAGGTATAATTATGACATAACAATAATATTGATTGAATCTGATGTCAAATCAAAAATATATTATTTGAGGAAAAAACAATTTGTTCACTTAGAAAGAATAGTCAAATACATAATATGCTTAATAATAATGAGAGCACACTTCACACTCTTTTCCCAACTGGTCCCTGAGATGAAGTCATGAAATAATTTTAAATAAGTTTAGTTTAAATATTATACTGAAATTATTTTGACTAAAATCCAATTCAATTGAGCCAACATTGAAGCAAAAATCAACCTCTTTATTGATAATTAAATTGTAAAATAAAATACGAGAAGCTATTGTTTTAAAAATATTGGTTTTATATATTGTACTGCAGTTCACATTCAAATATACAAAAATAGTGATTCAAAAGTTAGTTTATAAGTAATTTTTTTTGCATTTTTCAAATGAAATTAAAGAAATTCATTTTTTACTACAGTATTAGATAAATATTTGTAAATATTTATATTAATAATTATTGAATAAACTTTTAATAAATGATAAAACCGATAAAAAGTTTAGTAATTCTAAAAATAGTGATAACTTCTAAATCCAGTCGAAAATAGAATCGCTTTAATTAGCATTTTTAGCGTTGATGTCAATAATGCAAAGATTTATTTAATTATACACTAATCCTCATTATCACTATTTATGTAATTCTAATGTTTTTAATGATGAAAATAATGCTCTTTAGCTGAAAATGAGCGCCATTTACAACAGTACAGGACCTGAAGGACGAGTTCTAAAAAATTAAACTTTAAAATAGTTTTAAATGAAAAAATCTGATAATTTTTGTTGAATTTTTCTCTAGTTCTAAATTAAATGCTAATGTTTTACGATATTAAGGGTCATCCACATGCGCACGCAAAAAATGTCCATTTTTGACCCCTACCCCATACCTGCCCGCTTTTGCTTTATCCCCCATAAATGGAGTCATTTAAACTTCATTAAAACAATTTATAAAAAACACTTATTTGATAACATTATTATATATAATAATTTATCTTCAATTTAACTAAAATTGAAAATATACTAAAAATTATTTGTATTTAAATGTTTATAAAAGTATAACATTTTGTATTTAAATGCCCTCCACTTATTTCTCAAACCCCCTTTGAAATACATGCACGCTTTTGAATGCCCACCCCCTCCCCCCTTGATTGCGTGGACACATGTGGATCTTCTCTAATGAACTATTTTGCCAATTCTGATACCAATTTGCATCAGATTATTATCTATTTTAAAGCTTTCATTTATCAAAATATTTTCAGAATAGAAAACATTTTATAGTTGAAGACTTCGACAAATAACTGATAAATTATGAAAACTTTCGCCATATCTTCACATCATAACTAATTAATTGCAAACTAACAGAGATCTAAAGAGACTCGAGAAGTGTGAATAATTAATTAAATAAATTTTGGTTTAATTTAATAAAACTGTTGGACTTTGATAGCGAGTTATGCGTTATATTAATACATCAGTTATTCGCTGAGATCCGTAACTAAACATAAATAAAGAAATAGAGAAAAGTGAAGTTTAGTCGACTAACAGCTCAATTATGAATGAATCGAATTATTTAAGATATATTAAAATAAAGTTAATGTGAATGAAACCAATATTAGGAACACATAACTTCAATTTTGATGATTTTCAAATTTAAATATTCCACTGACTTATGAATCTGAATAATACTTATTAAAAAAAAGAAAATAATTAATTACTAGTTAAGCAATTTGAACACTAATATAATAATAATGTAATACTTCATGCAGGAGAACAATAATTGAATGAAAAGGCAAACGAGCCTTTGAAGTGATGGCCAAATATGAGATTTAACTTCAATTATATATTAAAAGAGATAAAGTCAATTAAATCAACTTTATATATGATAAACACATTGGCAAAACAGATTGGCATTTAATAAAAATAAAATATAGGCAATGCTGAGGCCATAGTATTTGTTTTCTAAAAGCATGATATTTAGTAAAACTTATAACAAATTATTTTATTCTCAATTATAAATTAAAACGTAAGCAAAAAATTATTATCACAATTAGGAAATTAAAAATCAATTTATTGAAGTGGTTGACCTGTTTGTAGTCGAAGAACTATTTCTATCTGTAGATGACTTTGTGAACGGCGAGAATGAAGGTGTTGTTGACTGAGGCGTTGAGTTGTCGGTAAACTGTGCGGCAAATAGTAAGCGCTGTTTATTTAATGGCGGACCTATCACACTCAACAAGACGGGCAAAAATATAAGACTGTGTAGTGTTCCGAACGCTATGATTCCCAAATACATTCGGAAATAGAAGACACGAAATATTTTCGACTTCGCAAACGCCAAAATCAAAATACCACAGTCTGTAAGCGTTATGCCGGACAGGATCTAAACGTAAGTTACATTTTATTTAATTAATGTATACTTTTATATAACATATAAAGATATATTTGTTATTTTATTTATTATTGTTATAAATAAATTGATCCATAAATCAAAACTAAAAACATACAGAGGTTCCCATTTTCGCTAATGACTCTTTAGCTCTTAATACACGAGTTGGTGCCGAACAGATAGCATAGCATCGAACCAAATGTGAGCAAAATTCAACTGAAATGCCAACGCCCTAAAGACAGTTTAAATATTCATTAAAGTAAATGATGACCAATAGGGACAAATATAATGAAAGCCTTATATTTATAGATTATATTACAACAAAAAAACATAATAAAAGAATAATAGAAATGAATAAGTCTGAGAACGAACCACAACTAAATTAACAAGTGATACAGCGTTGAGAGAGATGTCCCACCACCTCATCATTGCCATTAAATCGATAATAATCATAAGTATAGTCAGCGCTACGATTAGCGCAGAATATATATCGAGACCCAAGAAAAGATAGGTTACTATAAAAATGGCTGCAATCGAAATGCTAAGGCTTTTAATGGTGTCGGACCACATCGTTAGGTACTGTTCGTAGAACACATCTGGAAAACTATACGGACGAACCACTGCTTGAGTGTTAGTACTATTTTGTAGCTTTTGTGTCAATATATCTGCTATTATTCGCGAATATCTTAATGATTCATAAAAATCTTCTGACGTTTTCAATGTCGTGCGATATGCCATCAAATAAGTAGCTGTTATTTCCAAAATAATGTCATTATTTTAATACAAATGAGTCTAACAATAGCTTTCACTTACATTTAATCACAGTTTTTCCGCCTTCATTAACATGTCGAACGGCATCATTAAATTGACCCAAACCTCCTTTCGGACAATCATAGTTCGGCGGATGGTTTAAAAAATATTTTATATAATTTGTAAAATTACTTCCTATAGGACGACCTCCACTTTCCATACATTTGTCGTTACAATTGGGACCGACTATAATCGCAATTAATTTAAAAAATATTAAATTACAGAAAAATAGATATTATATAAGATATATTGAACTCACATTTAAAACATTGAGAATTCTTTTTATCTGTAAGACAACAATCATTGCTAGCAATATATTCAAAATAGCTGTCCATCCATGGAAGAGGTTTGGTCTGAATATATGTTCTAATAATAGAATATAAATACAAATAAAATTGACAATAAATGTAAAACTAATTAAAATGCTTATAAGAAGAGTAACTCACATATTAGACTTATCGGCCATATATCCCAAGAGCAATGGGAGAGAGTCTCTGTCGCACTCATTGAGAGCACACAAAGCGTTTTGCGAATTCAAATCAGAATAGTTATAGCCATCAGTTATCATGAAATAAACAGGAGGTCCGACAGCAAAGTATTTCTGGTAGAAGTTGAAATAGTCGATCATATATGAGTCTTCAGGCACTGAGAGTTCTTGTTCGAGACCAATGTGCAGCTTATCTAAGACTGCAATAGAGGAACAAAGCCATGCACCGAATCCGAGCAATACTGCAATTCTGACGTTATCTTTCATTAAAAATGGAGAATAAATATCTCTAAAGAAAGTGTAAAGAAGTCCTTCTTTTCCAATGGCGGGATGTTTTTCAGATTTTTTACATTTAATGCACCAAAGGATGTCTAATCTATTATCTAATTGTCGTTTTGTGTCCAAAGCAAACAGTCCCAAAAAACAAGTCATTTGTAAGAAAAAGTTTATAATTAACGCAACCGCAGCATAGAGTGCAAACATCCTGACGGCTGGCATTTCAGTCAACGTCCCGATGAAGAAACACGAAGACATTGATAGACTCGATAACATCATACTGGGGGCCACTTCTCCCACAACTCGTCCAATTTGATCAACTAATAGCTCGTCCTCTCGTTTTTCGTCGCGCTATTTGTCATAAAAACAAATTTAATTAATAATTGAAATGAATTAAAAGCCAAAACACAAAATAATTACCTGAAAAGATTGAACCAAAATAAAGATATTGTCGACACCGACTGCAAGAACTAAGAATGGTATCACTTCGACAATGATAAGAGTGGCGGGAATGTTGAAATAGAAGAAGAAACCGAGTGATGCCAAGACTGATAAGAGCACAACAGTTACGCCGACAAAGCCTAAGCTGAATCTGGCGTCCAATAGAATAGTACTGCACTTATTGAGATCTCCCAACGCCAGCAGAATGTATATAAACATAATCAAATAGCTGACCGCTACAGTCACTATATCTGACTGACTTTGACGGTCCAATTCATCCTCAATAGAGCGCTCGGCTTTGTATGCGATGTTCATTATTTTACTCGAATAGTTCGAAACCGATTCTAAGAATTTTTTCTCCCAAGCATTTGCATTCTTATTGTCTTCGGGATTGTTATGATTAATGACTGGAAATGTCAGGATTAAAGCGGTTGCCCTCAGATATTGGTCATCCTCGAAGCCTCCCAGAGCCACACCGGGATACACTAATGGTATGCCATTTGTTTTGAAACACGACTCATCGGCTGTAGTCGTAGTATAAGTCGGACTTCTGTTAAACATAATGAGAACGTTATTTAAATTTAAAATTATTTGAGATAAGAATACTTGTCATTGAAACAGAAATAAACTCAAAGTGTGTTAATAGCATTGCATTGCAATAAACAAAAATTTTAATAATTAAATTCAATGCAATGGTCATAAAACACTTCTCTAATAACATTCAAATAATAAAAGGCTTTAATAATATTTGAGACCTATATAAAGCATAAATAAAATTAAAATATAAATAATGAACGAGAATTTAATACCGTATACAATAGGCGGCCTTTTTGAGATAGCCTTTCTTTAGTAATTGCTGTTTATTATCGAGAAAATAAGTAAAAATGCTTTGCGTCGCACATTCGCCTCCCAGTGGTTTATAGCAAATGTCATTAAGAGTAACACTATTTCCATCGACATCAATACTAATATTTAAAACTTTTTGCTGCAAATCGAAGGCTTCAGTAAGAAATGTTTGATTGAAAACGGGGCCAAATATTTCGATTTCTCCATCAATTGTTGCGTTGAAAAAGCTCTGATCTTTGGGTTCAATAATGATCTGTTCGATTCGATAAAACTTCCAGAAATTTTCATTAAAGTATTCCATGTCATGTCGGGCCTGACTGCCGGCCGGAACCCACAGGTCCACGGGGTCTGTGGTCACCTGCCATCGAGTGAAAACACCTGCAGCCAAATATCCGCTTACAACCAACGATCCGATTATTACAGGCCATGGATTTTTAGCAACAAAAGTACCCCAATTCCTAAACATTGATTCGAAAAACCTTTCCAATCGAAGACCAATCGCTAAATTTGCTGAGTGTATGCTTTCCAGCGGTTGAATGATATCTAATTGAGTGCAGGGATTCTTGAGTCTTATGATAGGACTAGAAGGAGGTGTTTCTTTCTGAAAATCATCTGAAGATATTTCTGATCGCAATGGTTTGGCTTCAAGAGTGTCGCCGTCAGTATTTGATACGGCAATTGAACGAGAATTGACATTATTTGCAATCGATTGAGTTGAACTGCGACTACTTCTTGATACTAATTTTGAAACAAGTTGTAAATCACAATTATTAAGTTAGAAAAGCTTGTAATGCATTCATTTGATTAAGTGATACAAAGCTTATAACTTTTGTCAGATTAAGAATTCTTATGAGAAAAATAGCTGTACAGTACAGTCATTCACGTTTATAATAAATACGCGCTTAAGTGAACGCATTTTGTAACATACCCTTCACTATAAAGGTGATTGACTGTATTTATTAAGTCTTATACGTATAATCATTTGATTTATATTTTATGTAATATTGAGTGCTTTCAAAACTATTAGAATTGTCGAAGAATGTGAAGCATTAGAGATATAACAAAACATGTAATATTAGACTTACTTTTATTCTCATTTCTCATCGAATATATAGCAAAGTATATGAAGACAAAGGAAGCGATTATAATGTATAGAATAAGTGCAGCGGCAGTTGTTTCGCTCATATTGAGAATAGAGATGGGCTCAGACTTTAGCGGCAGTTCTGGCGGATTATTCACTTTGCATGAGTCGGCACAATCACGACAACTACAGCTTCGCTCTCCTGGCGGTGCTTCAGAACAGGACAAAGCGCTGACATTCAAGGGATACATGACTTGTCCGTCAATATTAAGAGATCTTTCATTACTAAAAACATAATTGATCTGAAAGGGAGCGTGACCTCCATTTTCAGAGGACATTCCCATAAATTCAAGCCATCGAAAGCCATTGCATTTCCTATGACCCCAACGGCCACACATGAGATCCATTAAATAAGTTCCGGCAGCAATGCCTTCAAGAGATTTACACGACTCATACAAATCAATAGCATAGTCTTCATTGAGATAATAGACGACTTGATCGACTCGATGTAAACCATTTTCTTCTAATAGTGTAGTGTTAGTGACACTGAGGAATTTGTTTTGACGCGGAGAACAGGCAGAGTTGCAGAACGTTTTGCGCCAATTGTGTAGACATGAAGGACAACGACCGAGACCTAAGGTTTTCGGCAACTCATACGATTCGGCTAATACTTGGAGCGCTTCGTAATCACAACAAAGCAATGGGTTTTCATCACTTTCCAAAAATTCAGGACATGTTTCTTTCAACAATACTAAGGCGTCGTTATCATTGAGACGTTTGGGACGTTTCAATCTTTTACACGGAATATTGGCTGACGTGAGACCTCCCGTTCCACAAGAGAGTGAAGAGTCTATTATACAATACCCATCTTCTACATCTTTAACGGTTGGATTGAATTCTTCTACAGAAGGCGATTCATCCGCATTAGAAAGTAAATCAAAATTTTCATAATCATTATTTGCAACAATCGATGTAGCGTTTGATGGCAATGAGTCCTCTTCTGATAATAGGGTTTCGGGATTTACAGATCTTATGAAATGCTGTCAAATAAATAGATCAAACAATTAGGAAATAATTATTAAATATAAAAGTATTACAGGTAGTCATTAGAGAGAAAACAATCAAACGTATAATTATATGTACAGGTAGTAAAACGCAAAGCAGACCAAAGGATGTAAACATATTTGATTTCTCTGGCATTCGACAGAAGAAATATTTCAAAAATTTTTTTTATATAAATTCAAATTTAACACTATTTTACATATTGACACTAAAAACTGCTGTATTACTCATACGTAGTTTATTGTAATTGAATAAAAATGCCATAAGATGTGTAGCCTTCCGCTAAATAATGCAAGTAATACGTCATGAAATATGAATTTCATATATATCTTCAAATACGATATACTGGGATACTATTTAATCATTTTACACTTGTCAACATCAAGAAAGGGAACTTTCAGTAGGCTATTGTTTGGAATCTATTAACAGTATAGTGACGTTATATAGTATAGAACAGTACTATCTATAAATCTAATAATTATAATATTTTTTCAATGATTCATATTGTAATCGAACTGCATTGAATTGCATAACATATTCACTTTTGTTTATATCTATGGTTTCGGTTTCAAAATTCGTCAGATTAAATCACCGACTCTTCCGCCGGCGTATCTGTCCCAATAAAATCACTTAATAATTATTTCAAAAATTTGAGTCATACGTCTGTTTTAAGTTTTATGTAAATAAAAGCACAATATAGGCGGCGGAGTGAATGCTTGTTGTACCGAAACCCCTATTTATCTATCATTATCTATTATTTGTAATGGATTACTAACAGTCAACAATATTTGCAAATTAAGAATGAAAGTGCATTTTTTAATCAAAAATAAAATAATGTCAAACCGACTGATAAATAATGATTGTTTCCTACTCTTAAATATACTCTATTGGACACTTGGCGTAATGCATCTCTTTTCTTGACAATAATTTTACCCATAAATTAATTGAAATATGCATTAATTCATATTCAACTATTCTATTCATATATATATCCTATTCAACTACTATTGTATTCAATATATAACTAAAGTTCTTCAATTCTTTGGTGTAATATAAAAATTACAGAAAACTTTATTAAATTATAAATAGTGTCTGAGTTTATTTCGTTTATTTATTTATTTTTAGATATTTCGTGTGTTTATTTGGTTTTATAACTTTTACACGAATTTATTGTTTATTCGTTAATAAATTTATCTCAAAAATTAGTTTTATTTGTTATTACAAATAATTATTACTAGTATTTAATTAAATGTAACATAAAATGTTTTGTTATCTCTGTTATAATTCAAAACTGAATACATAATAATAATCTATTCATTTAAAAACTTATATGAATAATAATGAGGTTATAATTTACTGCAGTCATCCACTGAACATAAATTTTAGGCATTTTAGTAGAAAAATAGTAAATACTAATGAAGATGTGGCGAAATTGATAACAAAAATTGAATTTGATATATGCAAACATTAAGTTAGATTTGTTAAGCTAAATGGTCAATTAGGAGCACAGTTAGCTTATAGTGTTTTATTTGGCTTAATTTGTTTATGAAAAAACAGCGGCACAACTTATAAATAAAATATTTATCAAACAAAAAGTATGTGGAAGTAAATTAAATTTGAAAATACAAAATAATTGCATAAATTAAATAAAATGGGGAAAAACGAGGATTTAAGAAGTGAACAAATCGGCATCAATTGTGGCCTAAGCAGTGGTTTGTTGTGCTACTTATGTAGTAATATGAAAAACTGCTCACTTCCTAAAACTATATTTTTCTCAAGCTCTGCCTTAAACACAATTAAACAAATCAGTAGTAATTTCTAAATCTATTGCCAACAGTTATAAAACAACTTTCACTCTCAAATGATATATCACTTATCATTTATTAATAAGAGCACCGAAAAAATGCTGTCCCAGAAAAAAGAAACAACTTTTATAAAGAAGTTGTGTTCCAAATAGTTTGAGGCTTTGGTACTAAATACAAGTCTGACCTTCTTGTGGGTATTTAGGCATTAATTAAACTCATATCTAATTCAATTTTAACTATAAATCTCAACTTATTTCGAAATTTCAAATCAAATTTTAATCATTTGTTTATAATTTGTTTTTTTTATATATATATTTTTAATTAATCTAAAGTAGAGATAAATTTAAATCTGATTATGTAACTGGAAAAGGAGTAGTTTTTCTTATTAAGGATATGGTGTTAAGGATATAAATTGATTTTAAAATCGTTAATATAATAGTTTCTTTTGATTATGAGATCACATGTAATTGGTATTTATGAAGATATATAGAGTTAGACTTTTAGAGAAAATTGTAAAAAATAAATAAAAATCAAAGATTCATGTTTGACTCGTAACTATGGTTTGTCGAAAAATAGCGTTTTTTGACTGCGCTTCGTTTGTCATAATTTCAAAAAACATAACTTTAAAAGGCATAATTCAAATGTGATAATCCGCGTTTTATTAATTAACCCATTTTTAAATTAAGAAACCCCTAATATAAAGTATCCTCTCTCAACAAAAATCCGGCCATCTAGTTTGGGCATTGCTCCCCCTTATTTGTTAAAGTATGTGTTTATTTGAAATCTACCGAAAAAGCAATTCTCAGATCAATTATAATATACTGTATGATCGGAGAATTGCTTTTTATGTATTATTAAAAGCCCATAGTTTTATATTAAATGTTAAATGAATCACACATCCTAGAATGAGATTACATTTTGATTTGTACATTTTCAAAACTAATTAGCATACTCTGCTTAGGTTACAATGGGTATAAGCTCGGCCCTTCGAGCCTCGCTGCTAAGCGCTTCTACAGCCGTCACAAATAGCTTAAGTACCTGTACTAAGGGCTCGCTTCGCTCGCCCGTCTAGTTTGGAAGTATACCAACCATTTAAAATGGGAATATTAATATTTTATAGCAAAATCTATATGATATCCAAATATAATTGCGTTGCCTTATGGGATCAAATTGCTCAGCTCGAAGAACTGAATCAATAGATGTAACATATATCAAAGCGTGATCTTCTGAAAATTGGTGTTTTTTCTCAAATTTAGGAACAGGAATATCACTTTTGAAATTATGACAAACCAAGTACTCCTCATTTTCATCTATATTTATTCTTTTGAGGTGAAAGGTTTCAAAATTAATTATTCAATTAATTAATAACTTAATATGTTTGCCAAGAGTTGGCTTTAGGGTGGGTGTACATCCCCTTCAATTTGACAACTATACCATTAGTGACCCTTATAAAAAAAAGTTAAAAAGTCTTAAATTTGTTTCATTTGTTGAAATACTGTTTAAAAGTTGGCGCCAAAACATTTTAAAAAATGTTACTCGTCTTAAAACAGCAATAAAATAGTGTTCTTAGAAATTACTAAAAGTAAAGCTTCTATTTATGTAAGAGTTTCTAAACCAAACATTAAGTAAAACAACACACATCTGGACTTAAACTATTCGATAGTTAAAGCTATAGAAAAAAGATTTATTCATTATTTAAAGTGTGACTCATTTGTAAGATTAAACATAAAAACGAAGAGAAAAGTCTGTCTTAGAGGAAATTTAGATGCAGTCTATTTTCAAGGATTTAACATTGGTTTGAGACAGAAATAGACTCAAAATTAGTCTCTTTTACGATATTTTTAACTAATCGTTAACCTCTAATATTTAAGACTAATCGATAGTGTCATAAATCGTAAGTTCGTCAACACTATTAACGTTATATTTTCGGCCAATTTTTGATTTGAGGACATTTCTAAGAATCAAAGCTTCATATTATGTAAACGTTAAATAGTCTCAGAATAAACAAAATACAATATTTAAAACAAACTGAACACAAATATGATATATCCTGTCTTTAAAAAACAGCTACATTTTGAAGTTTATATAAAAATATTAGCAGTTCTCAGATATTTGGTGTCATTTAATGACGTTATGTTTTAAAAGTTTGCGCAATCATTAACTACTTGTTTATGCTTTTAATATAAATTTTTTATACAGATTTGTTCTTCTGTTTTAAACAATTTAAACAAAAAACTACCGCACATTATCACTCGTACGTAATATAGAAACTTTAGTCGTCTTTTTCTATTTTTACCGATGACTAGAAAAATAATATTCATTTATAAAAATTCAAATATTTAAATTTATTCAAACTCAAGCTGTCTATTATATTAGTTTATTAATACATTCTTATATAGTATGACTATTTTTAAGATGTGTTACTATTGTTAATAAAATGAGCAATTTTATGAAAAAGGGAAATATTGATAAACTTGACTCTCGATAAACGCTGACTCGCCTCAAAAAAGCGTAGCCGAGTGTGGCCAACGGTTATCACGTGAGCTCTTAACCTAACGGGAAAAGCTGATGCGGTAGTCGTAAGAATGACCCCTCGCGAGAGGTGGTCAGTCTGGTTGAACGGTTTCCCTTATATCACATATCATAGCTTTGTATAAGTTTGCATACAAGCGGATAAAAAAATTGCCATAAAAAATAACATAAGATTTCTATTGGTCAACAATGTAAAAAAGTCAAGTCAAGGCGCAAACACTTTCAAGACAATTAGCTGTGAATTAATGCACTCCATGTTTAAAAAAATAAAACCTTTTCAACTAAATAATCAAAATTTTAAAGTAAACAAATACTTATTATTGTAATTTCATTTTGAAAATATTTGCTTTAATCGTCAATTTGTTTAATCACAAGATATGTGGGAGTAATGCAATGCTGATCAAGAACTTTAAGCAAACATCACAACAATCGTATATTCATAATCTGTATCTACAATAACTGTACTCTTCATAAGTTTATGTCAGTGTCGGCCAATATATTTAGGCTGAAAGGACACCATATTATTATTTACAATCATATGAGAAATTCAAGAAAATTTCAATTAATTCATGAAACCCTTTCAATAGTCCGTCCATTGCCTTGAATTTCATGCACCAAAAACTCATTCAAATGAAAAAATCACTGCGTTATTGAACACAAAAACATTATAATTATAAAACTTAAACATTAATTTGGATTCAATAAAAAATATTTCATTTGAGTGACTTTTTTGAATGTGATTTTTATTTTTGATTTCTTTATTATAATTACAGCTATTTTTATATTAAACCCAATCATGAGTTTTATTCAATTAAATTGAATCTGTATTGAGTGTATTGAGTGACTCAAGATTTAAATAGCATTACATCTTTGGATATGAAATAAAATTAAAATTAATAAATGAATGCTTTAAATAAATTAAAAAATAGATTTTCGTTTAAATTGAAAAAGACTACAAAATATGTTTGAAAACTGATACTATATTTTGAAACATTTTTAATGAAAGGCCACACGTCGGACAGCACTGAATGTGCATCAATTGATCTTCAGATAATTGTTATGCATGTATCAAACGAAAGACAAATAAAGTCAAATATCAATTATCATAAGTAATACTTGACTTTTGTTTTGAAAGCTAACGAGAACTGAACCAAAATATTTTTAGAATTGGAACTCAAATAGAAATAAATTGACGGAAATTTTTTAATCTAAACTTCAACACGTTTTATGATTATATTTTAGATATAATACCAAATCATTTATCAGCAAAATAAAGTGATAAGTTCTAGAAAACAAGTTTTAATATTAAGATCTGTAGTGACCAGTTTTGGTTTTTAAACGAATCAAATCAATAACTGGTTATTAAAAGATATTCTAAATTGAAATTATATGCAACTTCTTTATTGTGAGTTTTGATGATATAATTCAAATGATTATTATAATTGAAAATCATATTGAAAGAGAGAAACCATAAAAATATTATAACTATAGAAATAGATTCAAAAATAGCATTGAAATCCTGTTTTATTCAACTTGAAATCTAAATTAAAAGTGAGCTCTAAATGAGATCTCAATTGGACGATAACTTTCAATAGCTCTTCAAGAAGAGGTCGTAAAATGCAAATATTGAGTCAAATAATTGACAAACAAAACTAAAACACATAAATATTAACTGCTATTCAATTAAGACAGACATTATATAGTGAAATATGAGAACATTGTATGCCATAAATGCTTAACTTACAAAAACTAATCAATTAATCACATGATAATAGTTACAAATAACTAAAAATTAATTCATTAACGCATTCGCTGTCGAAAACTTAGTTCAATTGAAAAATAAGTTAAGACTGCAAATCATTTCGCAATATAACAGACATTACTATCGTTACGACCAAAAGAACACAATGAAAACAAGTGAAAAAATAGCAAAAAAAGTAAAATAAACTAAAACTCAAATGATTACAAAGACACGTATTTGATAGAAACACACAATAATACTATACATGTATTTGTATTTACAGTAATATTATTGATATTATGATTTCGCAAACGAAACACATTATAGCATAATTCGTGAGAAGACCTGAAGAGCTTTCAAATGAATTTTATTGGCTTTATATTAAATATATTAAAGACCATTATTATAAAAGCGATCAATTCTCAAAGTAGGCTAACCTTAATGTCAATGTAGTCTTACTCTAAGTTTATATACTATTGTATGAAATATTAAGTTTGGCTCAATTTTGTTTCAATTCATTCTTAATTTGTTTTTTAATAGATTTGCAAATTTGTGTTTCAGTGTAAATAAAGTTTTAATAATGTTATGAAAAATGTTATTAATGATAGTCTTCCGGAATCATTACCTGATTTAAAAGAAGGCATAAAATAGAGTTAAACAATAAACTAATTATCAGACTATTAGTTAATCCATTCTTATAACCAGTTCTGCACTTTGTTTTCGAATATTTTGTTTCCATTTTTGCAGATTTTATGTAATTATTAATCAAATGTGAGCTGATATCAGATGTTTCTAAGTATTTATCGATTATTTCCTGAAATAAATAAAATAAAGTTTTAATTATATTTTAATTGAATTGTCTTTTAGTTTAAAACATTTGACTGAATGTCAAGTAATTCTAGATATCAATGAAAATGAGGAAAACTTTTGAAAATGTGATTTAAAACACAAATGCATTAAAATTATGATAAAAATAAAGATAAAACATATTTCGATATCTTTAGAATCAATACTCACTTATAATAAATTGAAGGCTTTCTTAAAAACTATTAATGAATGCGAAACACAATTATTGCCAAATAATAAGTAATAATAAAATTAGAAAAAAATGCAAAATAATAACAATTTAGCACTAAATCAAAAAATATGTATTTTTGACTATAATTTTTGCATTTCTATAGTCATGAGTGAGAAGTATTGATATTATTATTATTATTATTATTATTATTATTATTGAAATATCAATGATATTGAAAATTAAAACAAATGACAATCGAATTGAAGGTAAAAATGCGCACAAATGAGAATCAATACAAACATTTATTATTTATTATTTATTTATTGGTTTAGTTTAACCACAGATTCACTTAAGAGTTGAGTTCATGTATTGTTTGATTAATACATTTGAATAGAAATCAAATTGAAATAAATAAGTGAAACACAGTTTGAAATGAGGTGAGAAAAGAGGTGTTTCAGAGATGAAAAGGAGTCATACTTA
>JAQGCH010000755.1:0-19825 GCA_034699485.1 Nanhermannia elegantula | reverse complement strand
GTTCTTTACTTTACTCCCGCATTGTTGAAACTCGTGCTCATTTTCTATGTGTTTCAAAAGGTATGATTGTTATAAACTTGTTTTAATAATTAACTATGTGTATGGTTAAGTTAGGTTAATAAGGGGTGATACACATAGTACGTACGCAGTTTTTGACCATTTTTAGACCCCTACCCCCCTCCCTGTACGCTTTTACACAGTAATGCCTAATGTTAAGCATATAGGAGTATAAGAGAGTGTCGACTCTTTTGCCATATATTTGTATTCAATAAATTGTTCATTACATTAAGCAAAAAAGTATTTATTTATTTAACTTAATTAAGTGTTGCCTAATCAGTGTCTAAATTACAAGCTCTACCGAATTCTGGGCTACACCTTAACTATAACAAAATGGATTATACTATGAATGAAGAACAAAATGTAGGCAAAACACTATTTTTCCAAAGCCTAGATATAATATTTAAAAATGAATAACTTTTGCATACATATCAGATTTCTAAATACTATTATAGCATTTTTATTTAAATTCCTTTTACCTCTGAGAATGAGTTGTGAAAGTAGAAAGAGTCAGATTTGTTAATTAACTTTAAAGTATTCAAAGTAACTTCAAATAAATCAAGTTTTTATATTTATAATTAAAAATCAAACCAAAGAACTTTATTATAGCTTTCAAAAAACCAAATGTAAGAAGAATTAAATAATATATTAAACTTTTGTTTCACTTAATCAGTTATGTATTGTTGTAGTGAATCAGTAATGAATGTATAGATTTTATTAACTGATAATTTTCCAAATGAAAATTTACTTTAATGTGCATTTTCTTCGTATAATTGTTCATTTAAAGGAACAATTAATGGTCTTTCTCTTTCTTTAAAGGAAACATAAAATACTGATAAAAATTAGTGAAAAGATAATGAGCTCATTATAATCATAGTAAAGAATAAAATCCATTAATTAAGTTGATCGCAAAAATACTTCCAGTATTTCCAATAATGTTATTTGTTTCTTAAGCTAATAATAAAAATTTTTAATTATAAATATTTCTCTTACTAAAGAATTTAGTTTTTAGTTTCTTAAGCCTTAAGCAAGTTTTTCTCACTTATCTCACATTTTGAAAACCTTTTTCCTTGAATTAATGTTAGATTTTATTCAGTCATTTTAGACATCATTTTTTACTTACTTTAAATATAATTATCAATGAATAAGTCACACAAGACGTTAAAAAAAATTTAGTGACACCTAAAATAACTTAAATTAAAATTATGTCAAAAATTGTGTAAAATTTGATATTAAAAATATAATGAATTACAAGGATTACAAAATTTACTATATATTGGATGAAATTTAATAATCATTGACAACTTGTTCTAACAAAAGCAGATTTGAAATAAGATTTTAATGGTCTTAATGTTGTAAATTTGAATCATCATTGAAACGAATAGAGAAACTAATATTAAAGGAATATTTGCTATTTCGCTAACACATGCTATAATGCGATTCCAGCTTTCAAAAGCTTATAGCCTTTACGCTAAAATAGTCAACACATAACTCGAATCGTAAGCTATAAAATATGGGCTCTCAAGTCAGTCTCATAAGTCTGTATGTGTTCTCAACTAAATTAGTTACACATTTAGTGATGATTTGAACCCATTCTAAATATAAAACAGTCATAAGAATGAGTTAGATTTGCTATAATTTTGAGATCGGTTTTCAGGGACCATAAACTTTATTAAATAAATTTTATTTTTCTGTTCCCAACACATACAAATTGCTTTATTATAACAAAAGAAAATTGCAGTTTATTTTTCTCCATTTAATACATTGCACACTATCTGAAAGCGAAGCGAAATAATAACTTTGAGCAAAGAACTAAAGAGCAGATCTTGTTTTTCTTTCTCTTTAAAAATTTTATGAACTCAAAAACAAAAACTTTTTGATAACTTCGATAGGAATGTGGTTTTGAATCTTCTCATAAATTAAAAAAATAATATAGAATGCGTGTTAAAAACAATAAGTTATAGCTTAGCCGTTCAGCTAAAACATTCATGGCTTCAATTTATGCTTTATATTCGTTTATATCACTATCGCTTGAACTAAAAATAAAGTTATTCAAAATTTAATTATTTCTAATCCTAGTGTTGTATTATTGATTATGACTATATATTAATTTGCATGTATTGAGCAAAATAAATAAGTCCTGAAAATTAAAGAAGCATTAGATTAATTGAAATGTCACAATTATTTGCTTAAAGTGACACTAATTTTTAAATCAAGTTATTTGTTGAAAATACTTGCTTTCTATTGACCTATAAAATGATCTGATTTCTTATTTTGGAAATTAAGCTAAAGTTATTCCATAAATACAATATTTATGCAAAAATTGCGTCTGTCTGTACTTATATATTTGTTAGTCTGTCTCTCATTCTCTCTGTACTCTATGTCCTCTAACTGAAAAATCTTTAATTCTATATTTCATTGGAATCACTTCAACTCCGATAATGCAATTTACGTTTAGTTCTTTTGCAAATCTTTCAAAGCACTTACAGTTTGAGCGAAGAACTTAACACAGAATACTATGTTCCTTCGGAATCACACTCAAGAGCATAAACAATATCTATAATGGATAAATAGATGCATAGAAGGAAATAGAATATATTGATTTATAGAATCGGTTTCAATAAAATTTGTTTATGTAGAGTTCATTTTATCAAAAATCATTTTTTTGAATTTAAATTTCCTTTTTCTAATTATATATAATTGCTTTCAGACTCAATTTTTAATATTTTTTCCTTACTTTCAAATTACTGTACTTGAAATTGAAAAATTTTTAACTATTTTCTTCTTTAAATAACATTCCATGCATTTGAAAGTTAACTCAAATCACGATTCCCTCGGGTTTTCATTTCAATTTGCCTTAAATTAAAATTAGATTATTTTGAAGTCATTGTTTTGAATAATTTTATAGCTTATTCTTAATCTGATTTAATAATGGGGAAAATGTTGTAATGTTGAAGATATAAACGAATTTATTTAAGAAAACAAAGTTTATGTTTTGTAAATAAACTATTAAAAAAGTTGGGAAACGAAAAGAGAGTGACAAACAGCTGAATGATAAATGACTTTCCAATTCAAGTTAACTTTTATTATCTTATGATTGATAGTAAGGAGAAGAAAAGGGTCTAAAATGCAGGAAATCCTTTCTTTAGTAAAAATGAACTTTACGTTAGTTACAGATATTTATATATATTGTCAAAAAGAAAAACTAATTAAGAAATATGACACAAAAGATAATGTAAAAGTCACATAAAACGCAAGACTAGTTTATCCGTAAATATAATACACATTCTTCTATCAAATATGAACCTCACTATCATTACAAGTGATCTAAACTTAATAATAATTTTATTTTATGTTTTGAATCATTTTTCTCATAAATTTTCTTGAATCCAAATTTTATAAAAAATGGTAATAAATGTTTGTCATGTGGAGTGAATTAATGCGAGGCATCCATTCATTATCTGAATTATGTTTAATTAACACTAAAAATTAATAAAATCTAAAAGTAGTGACACTCAAAATCAATAATGAGAAGCATCTGAAGCATAACTGCATCACAAGAGGTAAACAACATAAGGATTATGGATGTAATGTAAAGCTCTATGTAAATTCAGGTTTAACTAACTTACGGTTTACATTAATACAAAGTATGCATTGTTTTGAATACAAAGCAGTTTGGATTGAGTTCCAAAGACGAAACTATCTTTTATTTTAATGGTTAGACTTCAATTAAAACTTCTATTAAGAAAGAATTCTCAAAAGTCACAAACAATAATCCCTTTATAGAAATTTTGCTCTTTAAGAATTTTCAGAGTGCTTTTGCTTTATATATTGTTTTTTCTATCGAAAATTGTAAGTAAAATCAAAATTAGATTAAAAAGTTTGGGTGACGTTTGCGTTTTCATCAGCCAACTCCCTAATAGGAGGAGATCTCACTGAAGCCTATCTTGAAATCCAGTGAGATTTTTACAGGAATAATCATATGTAGGCGTAGCCGAAAGTGTCGGGCCATGGGGTTAATGAAAAACAATGAATATGTGGCCAACATATTTCAGAAAGAATAGTACGCGCCTGGGGTTCGAACTAACAACCCATCGATCATGAGTCGAAGCAATTCACTCTCTCCCCGATTAAAAAGTTATAAAGGAATAAGTTGTAAATGAATGGTAACTCTAATGAATTGTTAAATATAATGAAAACCTATTAAAAAATAGGAATAGAATTGGAGCGTAAAACGAAACTAAGCTAAATTAAAAAATAATAGCTTGATTAAACTTAACTCTTACTATCATTATTCGCCTGTTTTCCAAACCTGACTCCATTACCTTTGCCTTTATTATTAAAGATATTTTTCGCAAGTGATGCATCCCAGTAGTGCTTCAATTCTGGGGACATCGTCGCCAATTGATTACCATTTATGGTCTCATTCTTTGTTTCCAAACCAACCTTTACATATTTCGTGACTTTAAAAAAAATTTCTTTTATTAATAGTGCTTATTATTAATTAGTGATCAGTAATTAGTGGTAATCATTATATACAAGCACACAAACAACTTGTATTTATTCTTTTATGTCTAAAGAGTATCAAAAGTATGGTCAGAAGATTTTCATTAAAATAATAAATCATCTAATTTTTTGAATCTGTATTTTATTATCAAAGTTAACAAATTTAATCTAATTATTATCTAAATATCAATAATGAAAGCAATAGTTTATATAAAATAATTATTTGGTTATTATAATGGATTTCACTTTAGTTTTAATGCTTTCAATTGATTCTACTTTACAATAGCTTTCAATAGCATTAAATATTTTATAGTTTAGTTTTGAGTCTCAAATCATTTGAGAAATATTCAAATAATACTGTTATTAATGGTTTTATTGAAAACTCGTTTTATACTTCAAAAAATAAATCATTAATCAAAATAGAAAAATAATTCATGAATTGCTTTAACATATAAGTTATTTATAACAAATATTTAACTTCTAAATGATTAAATATATTTTTCGATTGAATCGCATATAATTTAATATTAATATAATGTTTAAAAATAATTTTCTCGATAGAAAATTACACAAAAAATTGAAAGATTTTATGATACTCTGCACAATACATCAATGATTGAGTTATGCTTCACAAGACTTGTAATTTTAATTCCTAATAATAATAAATTATAACTTACAATATGATTATACTATACTTAATGGATGCAAATTATTTATTTAAATGAAAAATAATTTTCTGGGGTTTAACTGGAATCAGGTGTAGTGGAAGTGGAGGTAAATTTTAAATATTGGGTTAATTGCAATGCTTTTAATTAGTAATATATTAAAATAAAAGTTAATTATATCATACCTAAGTAAGTGCTCGCACCCGTCAGTATGAATAACACTTTTAACGCATCTAACATTTAGGATGATTAATACACTCAATTTATTTCACACTAAATATATATTAAGAAAAGAACTTTTTTCTTATTCAATTGTTCGCTTTTTATTAATAATAATACAAATGTAAACTTTTGGGTTACAAAACATATTGAATTTGATTACAGCATATTCTTTGAGTTGATAATAGACTGAGAAAAACATAATAACGGAATGAATGATGCGATAAATTTTTCTTTTAGTGTAAAACAGAAAACACACTGTTTTTTAGTAATGATAGCACAACAATATTATTGGACAAACTTTTTTTATTTTTTTCAACATAATAGCCATCACTTGAAAGCCGACGTGTGAACACATTTGTGAGTCTCTGTTTGGTTGCTTCAGATATGAATCACTTTGTTTGGCATATTGTTAGTCCGAACGGATTGCTAGTGAACTCATGTGAGCTATCATTTGGTTGTCTGCCTCTCACTCTTCATACTAATGGCATCAAAAGCCCAAATCATTGCTCTACACATAGAGAGCATCAGCACCACTACAAAGAAGATAATAGCACTCCATCTAAAGCGCAATTTCTCTGTGAATACTCTCAGAACAGTTGTATATATAAGACATCCCAACGAGTAAGCAATCGATATTCAAGTTACTTCTTGTGCCACTGCTATTACACTAATATTTTAAGTTTACTTTTTTAGAATAAATATCAACAACAAGTCTTCAGATTCTTTTCTAAAAGTTTTAATTCATATAATAGGATAATGACAGGTACACATATTGGACCAATTATTTAATTGAATCTAAAATTACAAATATTAAGAAAAATATATCCCTGGGTCAGGCCTTTGCAAACTGCGGGTGAACAGCAAACTTTTTATTTAAATACCATAAATATCATTAAGTATTTAAATTACAAGACACATAAAATTAGAGGAAACTGCGTTCAGGAAACGGCGTTCGGGTAAAATAAATGCTGGAAACGGGAAAACACCGACTATAACTCGCAAGACTTCTTGAAATCCGCAGATTTGATTAGTCATTTATTTGCGCCTCCGGAGTAATTGCTGTCGGTTCGTTTTGTTGTATTTTTCTATCCAATAGCTATAATAAGATTATCTGCAATGCTTTTTATTTGAATATTAAATTAGAAACCATTTAAATTAAAATTTTCTAATAAATTATTGAATAGAGTGGTATTTGTATTAACTGTTGTTAAATATGAAACTCAATATGAATTTAGTATATGGTATAAATTGAAAATCAAGCAGTTTTAAAGATCAATGCTATCAGTGTTAATATTCTTAAGGTAAGACAGTTGGCAATTAATAACACGCCGTTTATCTGTAAATCTAGTTTATCATCCTCTCTAATATAGAACTGTTGCAAAACCCCTGTAACAGTTCCATTTTGACACCTATCATAACCATAAATCAAAATAACACTCGATTGAAAAGTTTGTTTCATATAAGACAAATTACTAAACAATTTTAAAATATCGTTCAATTCAATGAGTGGTACAAACATATCACAAAATATTAAAGATGTAAAAAATATTACATTAGATAAAGAAATGGCCAATTGATGATTCTTATCGAATAAAACACTGAAAAGAAATCCTATCCCTTGGCAACAAAGAACCCCAATTAAAATCATGAAAATTACTCCAAATATTCTAAAATCTTCATTCAATTGATTACTGAAATAGTAGGATAAGTACACGTAAACTATAGTCGTTATAACTGGAAATGGAAGTTCAGCCAGAGTTTTAGCCCAATAATAACAGGCAGGACTATACCATCTGTTCTGTTGCTCATTAATGAATAGCCCGATCTGAATGAGAAAATTCAATATTCAAATAATATTAATATTTATTTCGAGAAATCAAACACAAACCTCACTCGAAAAGGTGATAGTACTCAAAACTACTTGAATGAAAGGCACAACTGCGCCCATTAGGAAAATGTAAGTTAAATTTTGACTTATTTTGTACTCTAATTTCACAGAATTCAATACATCAGCGCAACTAAAATAAGAAGAATTATCTTCTCTCACAGGCACACAGCCGTCGATTTCCCCGTTACTTCTGTTACCCATAAAAGCTAATAAAATACCAGTACTTATAACTACTATAAACTGTAGAATCAATGGAATCCACTGTAATCTTAGGCTATTCTTAACCGAACGAATCATTAAATGCCAGGTATTTGTAAAACTAAAGCTTAATTTTTTACTCATTATAAAATTTTCACTCAAAGTGCTCTCGTTTGCAAAATTATCAATTATTGACTCATTCGCAGAATTATTTTGATTAACCAATTGTATAACCATTTCATCTTCAATTCCTGAAACATTTAATTGAATATTAGATCAAATATATTGTGACTTTGATTGAAAATATTTGTTTTCCACCTTTTGCCCCCATTTTGATTAAAACCTCAATAGGAATCTCAATATCTTTGCGATTGATATTTGAGTTGATGAGATGCTTATCCAATTCATTTGGAGGACCGAAATAAATGCACTTTCCTCCTTTTGCGATAACGTACAATTTTTCAAACATCATAAGTATATCTGAGTTTGGCTGATGTATAGTTAACACAATTGATATTTCATGTTTTTCTGCCAAAAACTTTAGACATCTTATCACCTAAATTAAGTCCATTCACAAAGTTTTTATATTTAATTCCAATTGGATATTAAATTATTAATTAGTGATTCATAATTGTTTATGTTTAGTCACTATTTTTAATGTTAGAGTGTCTTAATATCAAAAATGATTTAATGCTTTTATGGTCTTTACTAAAATTGAATTTAATTACAATGAATTAAGTTTTAAATCATTCTTAGTTTTTATTTCAAAGCCAATATTTCAATTTGATTGTGGCGCAGTGGGTAAGGTGCAAGACTCATGAAGGGTTGTGGGTTTGAATCCCAGTCTCGTCTGTTGGTTTTTTTATTTAAAAATAAGTTTTTTATAGTTTTTCAATTAATTTAAGTTTCGATCACTTTATGATAAAATTAAGATAAATATAAATAAATAAAACCTCATTATTGCAAAGTTAATTTGATAGTCAAGCAGACGTTATATTAATAGCTTAAGATCATGCATACAAAGAACTGTGATATTGTGGTATTACTTAAACCCTTTTGAATTAAATGTCGAAATTTTTTCTCAAAAATTCAATATTATTGATAATATAAAAGCATTCTTACAATTTCTGATGCATTACTGTCCAGTCCACTGGTGGGCTCATCGATACAAATCAAGTTTGGCATCTTTATTGAGGTCAACTCTGCTGCGATTGCAATTCTCTTTTGTTCTCCACCACTGCAATACTTTATTAGTGTATTCTTTATATCAGACAGCCTTAATTCAGTCATAAGCGTTGAAATATTCTGTTCGTGCTTTACTAAATATTCTTCAGAATTTTTCAATTTTGATGAATATTTGAGCCATTCTTCAACTGTGAGACCAGTCAGTAAGTGTTCCATAACATCTTGTACAATAAAACATGCATTGATTTGCTTTGTGTTGTTTAAAAAAAATTTGGTTTTGTCGGACAACCCTTTCTTATTGAGGCCGTTTATGCACTTTAAAAATGTTGATTTTCCGCAACCAGAAGGTCCCATAATTGCATTGATTTTTCCGAATTCAAAATAACCATTCAAATCAGTTAATATGGATTTTGACTTTAAACCGAACATACTTTTACCATTAAAAGATAAATCCTTCCACAAAATTGCAGTTTCCATATTTATGGCTAATTCAGTCCTCTTTTATTAACAAATATTTTTCAAGTTTTCGACTTAAAAGCAGAATTTAGTATTTTAAGTGAAAAAGAAAAATTCTATTTAAATGCTTTTGATAATGAAAATGCGTCACGAAAAAGATCCATCAATAATAGAGGTTAATTGAAAAATATATATCATTTAGATCATTAAAATGTTAGTCTCTAATAATATTTTATATGAGATGTATGTTTAAAATTTAAGTTCAAAATTTCTTATGTTTCTTATTATTGATATAATACTTTTTGATTAGAAGAAAATATCATTATTATTAAGAATTATAAAAACTGAAATTTCTCCAAAATAATAAATACAAATTATAATTTCTTAAAAATATTTGTTTGGCGGATAAATAAACTATTACGATGCAAACATCTGTACAGTCTTTCCAAAAATCCTCTATCATAGATTTTTGGGGTTTTAACTATAAATTTTAATTAATTTTAATTAACTTTATCTCGTGTTTTTGGTTTACCAATCTTCGTCACGGAACTTTTGATCTGAAAGATGTGATCCGCTACCAAACAGTTGATCAATGAATAGAGGTCATTTATATAGAAAAAATGACAGATTTTAAAATTCTAATCAATACAAACGAAGATACCTTAAATTAATAGATACGTGTATTTTCGTTTGGACTGAAATCTCTTACAATGACTAAAGCGGTCAAACTTTAAAATCACGAAAATTCCTTAAGTGTAGACTACCAGTCACTCAACCGAATGGCTTGAGACCGGTGTCAAAATGAAGATATTCAAATGTTCTTTATAAATATTTGGCTGTTCTTTACTTTGCACACACATTGTTGAAACTCGTGCTTATTTTCTATGTGTTCCAAAAAGTATTTCAAGTACAGGAAAATATCGTTATAAATACTATAAATACTATATATTTATATATCATATTATATAATACAGGGTGGAAAGCATTATACTTCTATAAAGTATTTGGTTATAACTTTTATAATGAGAATAATTAAATGATCAAACTTTGAACCATTTCTCATGAATAATGGGAGAATTATTTTATATCATTCGATTTTTGTCTAAATATAATTTGGAGGTGCTGCAATTGATTTCATTTGAGTGTTGTTAATTTAACTTCTGAAAGAAATCGCCCTTTCATGTAAGCTTTAGTGCATTGATGACAGCACTCAAATTTAGATAATTATTAGATTTGATTTTTTTAAATTGATTTTTATTGTTGGCCCTACAGGAGAATTTTAGCCCTCAATCCGGCCCTTGAGTCAAAATGAGTTGGGCATCTATGTTGTAGTGCAATAAACCTCTGCACTAAAGCCAAAATAAAATTGTCATTTATTTTAATAATTTTAACACAAATTTAGCAAAATTCAAATGTAATCAACTACAACACCTCCAATATTGATTCAAAAAAAAATAGAATGACATGACAAAAATGTGCCATTATCAACGAGAAACGTTTCAAAGTTTCATCACTTAATTATTTTTATTATAAAAGTTATAAACAAATACTTTATGAATTTTAATATTTTGCAGCCTATACAATAGGTTAGGTAAGGATTATCGCGCTCTGGACATGAGATGTAAATTTCAAGCATTCTATTTCATAATGGAGAATAAATTTTATTAATTATAACTTTTAAAATACAATTCAGAATAAAATAACAATTTAATGGATTAATTAATATTTATTGGAGAATTTTATGAATGTAATTAATTACAGAAAAAATGATCCGATGTCGATATATTTATACTTATGTTCAGAGACCTCTAATATAGCTCTGGACAGCTGTAAATATGAAATTAGGGATTACGGGAGATTCCCCACTCTCCACGACAAAGTGTTATACATTTATGCACTCATCTAAAAGGACAGATTTCAATGATAACACATTCGAACAGATCCTGGCCACTTCTGGCCAACTACCGAACTCTAAAATATTGTAATTTTTTCATTTTCTGACCAAAAAAGAGAATATACGCCTAATTCGCTATGGCCCACGTATTGACTAATCTAACCTAGTAAAACTAATTATATTGTTAATTACAACAAATAACTTTTAGTTTAGTTAGGTGAGTTTGATCGATGCGGGCGTTAGTATTGTTTAAATTAAATTATTCGGTAATAAGAGCATCCGTCGAGAATTGGCCAGAAGTGGTCAGTATGGGGTCGAGTATGGCATCAAACAGCTCATCTGGGTGAACTGAATCCAACGATATATCACACTTTGGTGTTGGAGGTCGACTCCACTCCACTCCTTATAACATGTTTTAACACTAAAATGTCAAAACCATTTCCGTAGTGGGGTATGTTTTCTTTCAAATGTCTTTTTAAAAAATTCATCTTTTTCAATTATTCGAGTTATTGTAAGCAAAAGCTGGATCAATAAGCTTTAATTTGATATATCATATCATATTTTCTGATTTTATTTTGATTTATTAAAAAGGTTTTGAATTTATTCTCCGTTAATGTAAATCAAATATATAACAATGATTTCCTGTACTTTAAATACATTTTATAACATATAGAAATATAGCGCGAGTTTCACCGATGTGTGCGTAAAGTAAAGAATAGATAAAAATACTTTAAAACTTGTAAAATACTGTAGAACATCAATTATAAACATTTTGTGATCATTACATATCATTGTCAAATATAGTGTTATCTAAAAAGGTTTAGCAGCCAAAAAAATATCATTAGAGTTAACGATTAGATAAGACTTAGATAATAAATTATTATTTTTCAAACTCTTAAAGTTTAAAGAAAATATTTTTAAGAAAATTGTTTTCAATGTATTACTTATGTATTGCAAAACACTTAAAAATATTTTTAATATAATAATCAATAATATAAAAAGAATGCGCTCACAATTGAAATATTGAAGCTTACAATCAGTGACATACCCAGAAATTTCTGGTTTAAGGGTAATAATCGGTTAAAAATTACTACCGGTACAGACCTACAATTTAATGCCTGTCCTACATGCTTATAATTAATCATTTAAGTAAATTTTATATATTTTTACGCATTTTCCTTATCCTTAGTAAAGCTTTTTTTATCTATTTTTAAATACCTGTTACTTCTTTTTACTGATAATTAAAGACAAATAAAGTTAATAAATCTTATTAATTATGTTTCTTTTTTGGCGATAAATCACTATAATTAATAAAAAATATATAAATACTGATAAAATTATTTCGTTTTTTAATAAATACAATAACTTTGATTTTTTGAGCTCTTACTAAAAAACGCTTAGAGACTATATATCGGTTAAAAATGACAAGTAATAGATCGCTACAAAACAATGACAAAATTGATGGTCGTTTGGCTGTTGGTTGGATAGACCTGTCTCTCAAGTTCGGAGATTCAGAACACATTTTATTCCGCTTGAATGGTATGAATTGTTTAAAAATTAATTATTCATTTTTTAGCTTATATTAGAAATAAATATATAACTGATTTTTAAATTTAAAATATTTTCTCCAAAGGCTTTTTGGAGTTTTCAACAATAACAGCGCTGATGGGTCCGAGTGGTTCGGGTAAATCTACTTTTTTAAATTGTTTATTTGGCAAAAACTCAAATAACATCACAAGTCAAACAAAACTGTTTGAAAGTAAATTCGTCGCAATAAAGACGCGAATGATTAAGCAGGACGTTATTCAACACCTCTATCCAGAATTGACTGCTAAGGAATCGATATTATATGCATTTATTTTAAAAAATAATGTCATCAGTTTGCCTGATATCACAAACGAAGACACCGTTTCTTCAGTGATCGACGATTTACAGCTTAGGGATTGTTTGAATACAAGAGTTTCACAATTAAGTGGTGGACAACAGAAACGTCTAATAATTGCAATGGAGTTGTCGTCAAAAATTATGCCCAATTTTATTTTAATCGATGAGCCGACGAGTGGTTTGGATAGCTTTACAGCAGTTCAGGTACTAAATTCAGTATCAAATTCGTCCGACTTTTCATTTTAATCAAAATCAGAGACAAGAAAAACATTCTCTAATTATTCTTTAAGATATTTTTGTGGATAAAACAGAAAAGAATTTAAATTATTTTTTAATGTTACAAAAGATTAGTATTTTATATTAGAGTTTGAAAAAATAAAATTATTTAAAGTAATGCACATTTTCTAAATATCTCAATATTAGTGAGCGATGATTCAAAATGTTTTAATAAATTTGATTTAATTCAGACGATTCGATCACTTAAAAAGGTCGCCAAATCGAATCAGATCGCAATTATTGCAAGTATTCATCAGCCAAACACTGAGATTGTTAACAGTTTTGACATGTTCTATGTTTTGGGCAAATGTGGTCAATGTGTTTATTTCGGTCCTCCAACAGACTTACGACAACATCTGATTAATTCTGACATCACTATTGATTCCGAACAGTTGTCCATTGAAACACTTTTAAAAGTCTCGTCATCTAATGAAATTTATTTATCACAAAATCCGGTAATATTTTTAAATTTCTATTTAATGCTTATAAAATATTCGTTACGAGTTGTATAATATTTTGTTATATCTGTATAGAACTTATGGTAAGCTTGAGCTTAAGCTGAGCTCATCCAAGTTCAAGCTAAATCTGAAGCTAAATCTGATTTTAGGTAAGCTCAGCTCAAGTTCAAGCTTAAATTCCTAGCAGAAGAGCATTGAGCTTCTGAGATTATCATGTTTAATTAAATAGAATATTAAATTATTTGAAAGAATTTACTAGAAATTTAAATTGTAAAGCAATAATTTGATAGATATTTTTAAAATATTTATCATTTTGTAATTATCAATTCATTTGCTAAATATTATTAATCGTTTTAAAACGTTTTCATTAGCCAACTTCCTAATGAGAGCAGATCTCACTGAAGCTCATGTTGAAAACCAGTGAGATTTTTACAGGAATAACCCTGTGTCAACGTGGGCGAACGCTGAGGGCCATAGGATTGTTATAAAACAATGAATATGTGGCCAACATATTGCATAAAAGAAAGCACGCGCTTGGGTTTCGAACTTACGACCCTTTGATCATAAGTAGAAGCCATAGCGAGTTACACCATTCTTCTCCCTTATATTTTTAATCACAAATACACTGTGCATTTAATTTAATTTTTTATATAAGCTAAAGCTCACATAAACGTATATCATTGCTTATGCACTTCATTTGTTATATAATAAAAAGTTGTAAATGAGAATGTATTGAAAATTAATTTTAATTATTTTTTTATCAAACAATTATTTCAATAGATTGTCCGAATCGATGGCATTCCAAGAAATGTTTTAAACTTAATTTCGAATAATAGAAAAAATTTTCTATTCATTGAAGAACTTTGTCATAAATATGGATCACAAGTCAATAAATATTTGGTTTCAAATGACAAAAATTTTAATATAAAGTCAGTCTTCAATGTAATGAGAAGATCCATGAGATACAGCCTAATCATTCAGTGGAAAATTATTATTTTGCAAACAGTATTTATCTTAGGTATAGCTTTCGTTTTAACAAAATTATTTGGGAGTGATATCGGAGCGAATCAGTCCTGTCCGTCTTTTGTACCGCAATACAATTCGACACCAGAAACCGTTCCATCACATCACCAAAATTTGAAGTTTTTATTTTTCAACTTAGTATTTATACTATTCATTCAATTAAATGCTACAATATTAGTGATGAGCTCTGAAATCGAGGTGAGAGTCAATTAAGAACTCGTGCACAAAGTACGTACGCTATCAGGGAGGGGGAGGGGATTTGAAAACAGCGTACGTACTTTGTGCACGAGCCCTAAGTTTAAAATTATATATTAAAGGATTTTTATTAAGTATTAAATTGAAATAATTCAGGTATTCCTAAGCGAACACGACAACAACTGGTACTCTACTTCTTCGTATTTCATGGCAAAGCTTTTTGTAGACTTTCCTGTTATGAATATCATTATATGTCTCTATTGTTTAATCTCATTTTATGGCACTTCTCAACCAGAATCTGAAGAAACTTTTCTTTTATTCACATTAACTGTAATTTTGGGTTTAATGAGTACTCAAGGATTCTCTTATTTTATGGGTATTTTAAGTATCAGTAATTTCAAGAACGCTTTAATATTGTCGATTGCAATGTATTTAATTATGGTTGTCTTCAGCCCTTTCTTCATAGACCTCAAAAGTTCAAATATTTTTATAAGAGGTTTTTCAAACTTTTCTGTTGTAAAATTAGCGTTCAGTTCAGTTATTATTATTATTTATGGTCAAAAAGAGTGTGCCATTAAAGACATTATGTTTTCAGAATACGATTTAGAAGATGAAGATATGCTTAAAAACTTAATTCTTCTGATAATAACAATAGTCTTTTGGCGAATTATGGCATTAAATGTTTTAATTATCAAAGCAAATAAAATTTAATTTTAATAAAGCTATAGTTAGAGTAATCGGTAGAGTATTTCCAATTTAAATAACAAAGCTATAGCACAACCAATTTATAACAGACTTCATTTGAATTTTAACTTTTGCTTTAATATATACAATCGTTGCATATATACAGGCACATACAGGTACAATCTATGTAACTACTATTTACATTGGGTACTATATATGTTGAAGGAAGGGTTTTATAAGACTATTCAAACTGTAAATAAATGCAAACTTTGTAAAATGAAAAAATAAATACCACTTTATCTTTAATCTTGTGATTATTCTTGTTATAGATATTTTATCATAAAATAAATGTTACAGTATATCATCTAACGCTAATTTCAAGTTATTTATATTAGAAGTTGCTACATCATTGTTTTAAGGCTGATTTTTAACAAGTGTGACTGTGTTGCCACCTCTTAAGGCTCAATAGTGTCGTAGAATAGAATTTTTTAAACCCTCATTAAGTTTTATAAACTTTTCTTAAACTTTTGACTATAACCATGATTTATACCGGAATTAAAGTAGAGTTTACGCAACATTATTACAATTGTGGGACTAGTGAACTGCACCACTAATATTATGCTAAATCCTATGCTCAAAACTGTGATAATCTTTTAATTTCTCAAATGAAACATTTTTTATACAACTATTGTATTTATAGTTTAATACTTTATCATCTCTTTCCATATTTTCATACTATTGTATTATTTTGAAGAGAACTGCGATAATCTTTGATAAATACAATCGATGTGTTCTTTGATTTTCTTGAAATAGACTGAAATGTTTAGAATTAATTGATTAATATTCTAATTGAAAAATATTTAAAACTTAAAATACTTCATTTTTTGAGAGCTTTATGAAGTTTTCGATAAGTTTAAGCAAAAAATCATATAATGTTATGAAAGAGAGGCCTAACCATAACGATAATAGTCCGCCAAGATTTGCCAGAAAGTCAATTAAAGTCATTCTCGGTCTATAAACGTAATCGATTTGATCGTCAGATTTGAAGAAAATATTAATTTGTGTGGAATTAGGTTTTATAATGTGTCGAATGCCTTCGTTTTGAGAACTCATTAATTCGTAATCAAAAATTTCTTGATTACAATCAGGCAAACATTGTGATTGACATTGTTTGAGAACAGTATCACCAAAAGGCTTTTCATCAGTGAATGTGTTGCACATCAGGTAATTATCATCACTTGTTTTATGAAAAAGCGGGACATTATTTAAAACGCAATGCTTTTGTTGCTTGAATTCATTTTTGACGCATTCATAGACACAAAGCTCTTGTGACGATCTTTTCTTATAAAAAATGCATTTGCTTTGATACGGATATGACAAACGCTTAATTGTTTTCTTAGTAAAAAATAAATTGTATCTTAAGTTTTGTATTACAGGAGCTTTCATTTGACTTCTCCACAAGAAATAATCATTTTGTATCAGATTTGATGAATGAATTAAAATAAAAATTTCAAATTTTGCTAAAGTTTAAAAAGTGAAAACAGAAATAATTCGTTTTTGCAAAATAATTAAGCATTAAATTTAATTTTACACATCTATCAGATACATACAGAGTGTCGTTTCGAGCGAAGCGCGTGTATAAACTTTTTCTCCAATATCTAATGAAACAAATTGCTTAAGATCTTGATTTAAATAAAGTTTATTTTCATTCCAAATTTTTTCCTTAAGAGTTTGATCCAATTCAGAAGTTTTTGAATCATTATTAATGTCCATTTCGCTGAAAAACGTAAGACATTCGAAACCTCTGGTTCTGCTTCTTATTAATGGGTTAATATCTTGACACTCATGACTTGCATCTAACCGCTGATATCCGAACATAAATTTGCAATCAATTTGTGGCAAAACATAATAAAATGACGTCAATTGTGTATAATTTGAATAATAAATTTGATAAATATCTGCGAATTCTTTCGATGATTTTCTTATAAATTCATATTTGCTCATATTTTGCTTCATATTCTCATACATAGTGCTATTGAATGTAGAATTTTTTCGCATTATATTTTCTACGTCTATTGCAAAATAAAAGTTATTAAAGCAAACACTTATTGCTGGAAATTTACTTATTTCCGATCGACGTATTTCAATATCCACTGAAGTTTCGTATTTGAAATATGTTAAGAATAAACTTTTAGTTTGATATAATAGTAATGTCAGACTAATTAATACAACAACTGATTTAACCAGAGTTCTTATGTTAAGTTTGGATTTAAGTTTTTTAATCAACATTTTAATAAAAGCTGATATCAGTTCATTTCTATATTCAGTACTCAATTTATATATATACAGTAACTTCTCTGTAGTATAATATGATTATGGAAATTGTTTTAGAGTTTCAAAAGCTTAAAATTGCTTCTCATTTTACTTATTTTCATATTTAATCAAGAAATGAGTTTATATTTATATTTTTTTATATCAAACAAACAAAAAAACAGAGAAGCGAAAACAATTTGAATAATTAAATGTCACTTTACTAGTTGGCTGTCATTTATTTAATTTCCTTAAATGGTAAACATTTTGTAACATTTTAATCTTTTAACAGATAGAAAATGAATAAAATTCTCCAAAAAAATATGAGAATAATGTTGTCAAAGAAAATGTTTGTATAGTAAGAGTGTTTAATATTTGCATAAATAACAAAAACCTGAAATGATTGTCACCTGAAAGTTAATTTTTGAGGTAAATCTTTGATATAGTGAAAAAATAATAAATTAAAGGTTAGGGTAATTATAAAAATTAAAGAATTTTTAGAATCAGATTTTGCAAAAATTTATGTTAATCTACATTTGTTTTAATATACAGCTATTACTTTGCTTTATTACTCTTGTATTAAGTAACAAAGGCCTGTTTAGAAATAATTAATTTAATCAGAAACTTGATCGAAGTCTATCCAAAAGCTGTATTGTTTGAAATGAACGCAGACAACACATCTCTGATAATTACTTATTATAAATTATGTTGAATTCTCGCACTTTTAAAAAACATTAGTTGTAATCTTAAAAATATTATATGTTAATAGTTTTATGATTAGATTCAAATAATTTTATCTTTGTTTAAACTCTGATTCCTATGAAGTATGACTGTAATGGTAGGAAAACAAAAATGTCTAATAATATTAAAATAATTTTGAAAAGTTGCCAAAATACGCATATATTTTAAATTTTGGCTAAAATATGCAAATATGAGAATTGAAAGTTAGTTCATATTAAAGAATATTTATGATTCAGATAGATTTTAACAATTGTATACTATATCAATTGAGAATTGGAACAAGTTATATGTTCCCACTTATAAGCAGGGTTCGCCAAGGCAGGATGTTGGGGGTTTTACACCCCACTGAAAAGTTGAAAAACTGGCCCCCCCAAGATTTTTCCTAAATCCTTAAAAATTGTCTATCAAATCCGATGAGTTTTGTACACCCCCACTAGAATTTTTAGAGGTATAGATTGTACCATAGGTGATCCATTATAAGTATAGATTGTCTTTTTCGGCGTAACTCAAATGACAATTTCGGCGGCAATATTCGTCGTAAGGGAAAAACCGAAGGATTTTTTCCAAATTCGGCGGTATATTCGGCGTAAAAATGATAAATTTTAGAAATATGTGTTTTATTCATTTCGTATTAGAAAAAGTAGTTACAAAAGTAATCAAACTAAATAATTAATATTAAATAAGTCTTTTCATTGAAATAATAAGCATTTGCAGTCTTAATGTGTCTGAACTCATGCTATTCCTTTTGATTGTAGACTTCGGAGACTTCAAGAAACAGATCCTTATAATAATTTAAATCTTGAATTGCGGATATTTTTTGAACGGATAAAAAATGTGAACTTTTTTAGTGTTTTTCCATATTATTTTTCGAAAAATTGGGTTTATTCGGCATTATTTCAAGGAAATTATCTTTACGTCGAAAAGTGAATCTATACTTACAAGTCATAATAATTGTTATATTAAAATAAATTATACACAATTTTTTCAAAATATTAATCTATTTTGTTTGTGTCAGAGTTTAAGTGAAAATAATATTGAAAAATTTATTGTTATCCAGTTTAATAATTTTCTATAAATTATTTAATTAAAGGGGGTCAGAGTGGCGCAAGTTCAAAGGCATCGGACTCTTGATCGAAGGGTCGTGGGTTTGATCCACTGGAGCTGCTATCTTTGATGGCTATAT
>JAQGCH010000754.1:0-19831 GCA_034699485.1 Nanhermannia elegantula | reverse complement strand
TAAGCCCAATACCAGGGGTGTCGGATTTTTGTTGAGAGACGTGTACAGTAAATATTAAAATAGATTTACGAAATTAGGTTATTACTAATGTATCAAATATTAAATATTTGAATAATAGATCAACATTCTAGTTAATGAACTGTAATAATCAACTAAAAACTTTATGCAAACTTACCTATAGATTAATGCTACAGTGCTTTTATAAAATCAGTAAACATCACAAGACTTGATATAATTTTCTTGGATTTCTTTCAAAAGAGATAAATCCTAATTTTTGTTATTAATATTGATAGTGAACAAAAGTGGAGTCTAGGCTATAGCGCAAATCAAACGTCAACTCATCTCTCTGTATATTCAGTATAAGTTGGATGAATTATTTTGATTAACCAAAGATATAGACACTGTAAATGTTTGACAGAACAATTTAAAATCAAGTGAATGGACTGAATTCGCAATTCAACAAAATAATGATCTGTAGTATTGTCAAAACATTGCATATTATGTTATAATATTTCCCAGAATGACAATACATGGAAAATAAATTAATGATAAAAAATTTATATTCATCTCATATATATTTCAAGTTGTAATATACTTTCAGACATAATTTTGTTTTCAATCATTAGTGATGCATAAAATACTAAGAATTCATTGTCAACTGTCAACTGTTTCCATATGTTTTTGTTAAAAAATAGAAATATTATCCTAAAAATAGCAAATTATTATAACTCATGCACAAACGACTCCATCCAGAAGAAGATATACTGAACTTTATGTTAGAAAAAGTGAAAGAGTAAACATTTCTTACATTTCAGGCTAAATATGAATATTTTGTTAAAGTTTTTTATAGAAAAGCTTTTTGTGTGAAGTAATAGAGAACACGCGACTCAGAAATATCACAAGAAATATATTTAATTTGTGTTTCTTTTAACAGTGAAATTATTTGATTAGATTTAGAGGCCTTTATGTTACACTAAATATACTATTATTTGTCACATAAGATCCGTTCATGTAATTGAAGAAATAATCCAATTTCGCTTCACTTGTTATTGAAAGATAAGGAAGGAGTGGCATAACTTCCTTCGCTTCCATTAACTCTCTTTAAGTTAATTCCAATAACGAATCAAAAAGTTTGCACTAAATGTTTAAGTATAAAAAATTGAGTTAAATTCAACAAATCGAGTGCTCATCATATTTGACTTAACTTTCTATAATGATCTCATGTTATACTGTAATCTCACTTCTTATTATAGTCTTAATAATAATTATAATAAATCACAAATAATTAAAGTACTTAAGCCTTCAATTTTGAATCTTTGAATTTAAAGCAAACTTAATTAGTGATCCTATTTTTACATGTTATTTAAGATGAAGTGCACCATAAAAGCCACTTTCTTGCAATCCTTGCAATGAATCCAAATAATGAATGAAACATTTGCAAAAACATAAAATATTAAATTGTGTCAAATGAGGCGTACAACCCATGTCTCACATCCTTTGATCTCTTAATTTCCGTTCTGGTTATCCTATATTATCAACAATTCAGGAAACAAGGAATGGATTCAATAAGTTCTGAATTTATTAAACAATGAAAGCTATTGAAGACGTAGCCATACAGCCATTGGCAAAGGGGGACAAAGGGGGTAAAAACTCATCCAAACATTTAGGTATAGGTCTGTTGCAAGTTTGTTGAGTTAAAAAATTGTCTAATTTAGAATTTTCCCTATATCTGCCCCAACAACCAAAATTAGTGGGTACGTCACTGTTATACTCAATTACGATTTAAACAATAAATCAGTTAAGGGGTCATTAACACAATGTGTTCACTTTTTCCTTAAATGGTGGGCTTTTTATTTCTGAATCAGCCTTTTCTTGAATCGATATAAATTCCCGAATAGAACAAAATATAATGAGTGGCGTCATTCCAAATAAAAGCAAGTTATTATTCATTTTCAAATTTTGAGTCAATTGCTAACATATGTTTATATTGACTAAATTCAAAATAAATGTTCGCTTTTATAAGTATTTCTGAAATTAACATTTTATTCATGTAAGTAATGATTACGCCACTGGTTATAATCTTAAAATGCTTGTGCTATCGGACTATCAATAAACCAAAAAAAGGATAAATAATAGTCAAAGAAGAGATAACTCATGCGAAATAAAGACTCTCTTTTTATAAGGTCTTGAGTGGAACTTTGCATCGTATTAAATGATACAAAATTCATAAATTTATTAAATAAAACATTTTAAAGTCTTATGTCAAGAAAGAAATAAGAAGTCTTTAACTTCAATTATACTTAAGTATTAAAGCGATTAAAAGAGAAATAAAAGAGAATTTTAGTATTGAAATGAAAAACGCAGAAAAATGTTGCGTAACTCAAATGCTTTTAAGCATTTTATATTTTAATTTAAAAAGATTTGGTGAAATATTTGAACATTTCTTTTTTCTTTGCCTTAATACTTCAATTTTTCAAGTTCTCAATATGTTTATTGTATTGTTAAATTCAGTTTATATTATATGAGTTGCATTTTGATAATCGATACCAAAAAAAGTTAACCAGAAAACAATATATTGTGTTCAAAAGCAAGTAATAAGGCTTACAATACAACCAATGCAACCAATAAGCGTTTTGTTAATATTAAAATTATATGCAAACAATACAGGTATCGTTCTATTAGTGTTCTTAATAAAAGTAGTATTAGTTCAGTTCAAAAACGAGAACGAAATTAAATTTTGGAACTGAATCAACACTTATTATAAGCAATAGAAATAAGTGAAAATAAGATTCAGTTCATTTATAATTGAAAGAAAGTTTAATATTGATATTTGAATTTTAATATAAAGCAAAATATGTAAATCTGATTCTATTTTGAGGGACTTTTAGAATTCATTTTAGAGTATACTTACATAGAATATATGCTTAAACTTGCATAAAATGGAATGTTTGCTGCGATGAGTTTAATTCAACTCTTAAAAGACGAAAATGTGTTACACAATAAACAGAACAGAATATAATGAATAATTTATTAGATGAGATTAGAATTTTATAACTATTAACAGAAGCTTTCATTTAAAATTCAATTAAAATAGAAATTTAGTAAATGTAATAAAAATGTGAGACACCTGAAACATTCAAATCCTATTTCTATGTCTCTCAACAATTTGTCACTTAATGGAATAGTAATGCAAAAGTATTACTTAAAATGCATGCTTCATATCGTTTATACCAAACTAAATACAGGCCATACAGAGCTAATTTTAATGCATCTGTAGTGTTGACAATTGGAGGAGTTTTAGTGATAGCTCAAAGAACTAATTTCTGATTAAATTCCTCAGAAGCATAAAATATTATTTTTGACAATTCTGAGAAACTCTTGAAATTCAGGAAATGTCATAACTTGTCTTTGGTCATAAGTATCTGACAATGCTATACGTTATCCAACTTATTGGTATGAAAACTATAAAATTGTAAATAAGAATGAAAGAAATCGATGGAATCAGCTGTCATTAGGTTAAATAGAATGTTGTTTTCTATATTTTTAATACACAGGAGGACTGACGCAATGTGCTATGGCTTCGACTCTCGATCGAAGGGTCTGAGTTCGAACCTCAGGCAATCCAGTTTTCTCTGCTATATGTTGGCCACATATTCAGTGTTTTATCAACACCCCTATGGCCGACGCGTTTGCCCACAGCCGACACGGGGTTATCCCTGTAAAAATCTCACTGGTTTCGGTGAGATCTCCTCTCATTAGAAAGTTGGCTCAAGAAAACGTTTCTTTAATAATCTGTTTTCTGTAATTATTCAACAGATAAAATCATCTCAATTGTTGCCATTTTGTTTATAAATTAAATGTTGACAATCAAAACAGACAAAAATTTTGAAAATCAGTGAATACAATATATATTTATCAGGAAAGAGATGTTTTATAATAAGCAGTTATCGCAACAGACAATCCAACGACACAGTTATTTACATTTAATGGCGCTCTTTATACAAGATTTAAAATTCTAAAAATTAAATTTATTTTAATATTCATATTTAGAGAATTAAGTTTTTAGTTGTTTATTCAGAATGAGAATAAAAATTGTTTTAATTAATTTTTGTTAAGTTTAAAAATAAATTTAAAGCATTGATTAAAGTTATGATTTATTGTTTTGGTTATTAGTTTATTGTAGTTGGGATTTATTGTACACGAATGGAAACTTTTGAAAATGAGTTAACCAGAAGTGATGGTTGAAGTTATGATTGTTATGTGGATAAGAATGAATTCATGCCTAACACTTACTTGCAATAGACGTCACATCATTTTGAGATTCAGTGCTATTAATCAAGAAGAGAATACAAGAATGCGTTACATTTGAGTTGCATTGAATGCAATATTGATTATTCATATAATTAAGAGCTTTATATTGTAATAAGGAATCATTTAAAATGCAAAATAAGTCGGAAAAACATATATTAAGCGAAAATATGTTTATAAAGTAAACAATTTGTTAGCTATAAATAGAATAATGTGCATTTCACATAAATTATGATACAATTGTGTGGCGTTAGAGCGATGATAATCAGGACAAATTGCTGCTGATATAACACTTGACAAAAGCAAACATTTTATTAATGTTTAGATAAGAGAAAAAGTTTCTGATCACCAAAGATTAGTGGCTTATGTTATTTTATATGTAGTATGTTATACATATTTATATATTTATGACACTATTAAGTACTAGAACTTCAAGTTATACTTATTTTAATTAAAAACCAACACATCCAAAGCTACATAATATATGAGTATAGCTATTAATATTATATGCTTAACTGTAATTGATAAGCAATTTTGTGATAATCCCTCAGAACCGGTTCATCAATAATTGGGATTGTATTTGAAATTTAATTTTTATTTAAATTAGTTTCGATTATTTTTCAAACTTTTAACGAATAGCGAGTGGAGTCTCACTTTATGAATATTTCACAATAGATTTATCTCTAAAAGAGATGAATTCAGTTACTCTAATCCTCGCTGAATAATTTATTTTCTCTGTACTTTTAGTAGATTAAGTAGTTTTGTCACTAAATTTCTATGTTGAGCACTAATATTAAGTGAAATTATTCTAATTAATTACAGACTGTGTTCAATTAAAGTTTAAGTAATTCCATTTGCATATTAAAGAGTGTCATTTGAAGCATTGTCCAAGTTTACTGGTTTCGTAATATAGTAACATTTAAATGTTATATTTTCCTCTACAAGAGATCTCACCTTTGCCCCAACGCTTTGGGTCTGGCATTTTTCGAAAACGTGCCGCAAAGAAGTCCAGTGTCGGGCCTCGAACTCACGACCCTTCGATCATAAGTCCGACACATTTCCTCTGAGCTATCCTAACATAACCAAATCTAACTTGACCAATCTACTATTTGTTAAAATTAACATTAGAATTAGTTTGGTTAGGTTTAAAACATAGTTCACTGTAATGCCAGCAGTTCTTTTATTTGTTGCAATTTTAAAGATTGTGATTTCTGAGAGACACCTAAATAATAGTTTCAAATTATAACTTCAAATTGTACTCTATTTGTAAATAGTCTGAATATACTATATTTCACAATCTTTTATAAGTTTACGCTATAGTTAACCCAAAGATATACTGACTCGTGAATCTTTTCGTTAACTCTTAAGTCGTCTTAACTGTCAATCTGACGAATGAGAGCTTCACTGCTCTTACAACAGAAAAATAGCCTTTGGCTTAACAGATAAAAGAAGTCGAGTTCTCAAACAGGGATGAGAACTATAAATACAATTTACTTGTTAGCAGTGAAAAATTTAACTTTTAAATTAAAAATTTAAAGAATTCATTTGACAAAAAATCCTACAGTATTGAAATCAAAAACAGAAGTTCACTGTTAAAAGAAATTTCTGCATACAATGTCTTCGGAAACAAATCCTTAATTTAATTTCAAAAGATGTTTTCAAATACATGATTGAAATACTTGACTAATGCTAAATGAGTTTTCAATGAAAGAAAAAAATTACAGCGCGTTTGGAATATATAAAACTGCTATAAGAAAATAATTTGATAGACAAATGAATTTTAAAAATAGTAGTTATTTTTTTACCATAAGATATGGAATTTAAAGTATTTATATTTTACATTTTGAATTCAATAGTTGACATTTTACATTCATTTGGTGATAAAACATGAAGATTTCATATTTTATTAGTTATACTGGAGAACTATTTTGAAAATAGATTTCTGGTCACGTCAACAACAAGTACTCATAAGTTGTTGGAATACTTTCTCTAAATTATTCTATATATGATCAAAATACATAAGTATTTTATAAGACTCTATACAGTTATTTTACAAACTTTTATACCCTGATTAAGTGAATGACTTACTTTCTAACTGACAGCACCGTTCACTTCTTGATCGATGTGTTTGATTCATAAATAAATTTTAGATGTGATGAAATATTTTAGTTTTTTAGACAAGGGATAGCTTTTCAGATCTATGTGAGAATTTTGAGGTTATAGAAGATCTTTCAATAATTAATAGTTTGATTTTTCATAATCAACTTGAAGTCAAGAATAATTAGAAATGGAGTTAAGGGAATGTGTTTTTCAAAAGTTTTTTACATTAATATTAAAGAAAACAGTTATCGATAAATAGATTGTTTTTCTTATAATTTTAAGAAAATATATTTAGAATTTTGGATTCGTTTTGGATGACATAATGTTTCAAAAGTAAAACTGAATGAAAAATCATTTCAAGATATCTGATTTAATATGCAATGTAAGTGTGGGCTCTAAATGTACTAAATTTGAAAGAAGTCTAACTCTAAATCTTTGATTGAATTATAAATATAGAAAAATTAATGATAATTTGATTGGATTTTATTTTGTTCAAAATAATATTAAATTAATTGATTTATATCTTATATAAATTGATAGAATTTTAATTACAAACAATAACAACTAATTTGAATAGATTTATGTCTTATTCATCTGTTGGCTTCACAACAGCATTAAGTAATGATATAATTCTTCTAAAAACATTTCAATTGAGGCAAATTATATTCTTTTTGCTAATTTAAATCTACAAATCACTGTCGTCTACTCTATATATTGCAAACACCATAGAATAGAATTATTGATTGAAAATGGTATTTTCACAAAAATTAATTCACTAAATCTTAATCTAGAATTTAATTTATACTCAAAATAAGCTTAACTTAATTTATTTGTAAAGGTATCAGAAGAATAATCAAATACACTCTCAGGAGTGTAATCAAGATTGTGTCTAACATTATAATGTTCAACAGATTTAAAATAACAGACAATGTCTGTGATAACAGACTTAATTAAGATTAATATAGATTCTAATTAATGTTAACTTTTGAGTGGTGACCACAAATTAGTTGATCTAAAATAAATTTCTCTGTGGTCTCGTTTGGTATATAAAGAATGTGTTGGCTTCACTTCTTTTGTACAGTTTGCCACTCAAATTGCAAATAAGATTAAATTAACAATTCAATGAAATGGCAAAATATCGTTTTCTTCTTCTATCGTTATCTCTTCTAAAGAAGAGATAAACTTCTAAATGAAATATAAAGCTATTGTTTGACTAAAGATATTGTATTATTCAAATATTTTGTTTATATAGAATTCATTGAATTCACTTGAATGGAGAAAATATAAATTTAAATGATCCAAAAAATTATGATTTTAGTAATAAAACCTATAATAGAATTTCTATTTGAAATGCAAAAATCTGTGTGCTATTCATGAGTTATTTTAGAAAAAATTAAAATTTATGAGAATTGAAAAATAGAATATAAAGGTGACATATTTGAAGAGATTCAGTGACAGATTAAGAATGTATATATAGATTTGCAATCAAGCAAATTGATAGGATTATGAAGAATCTAACCATCAGTTAAATAGCAAAGCAACGTGTCATTGCTTCTTATGATAGGATTATCGTAAAAAAGAGTGACATGAAGAGCATACTGTACTATCATTATATAAGAGAAAACATGGAATTAGAGATAGTTAAGTAAAATATGGAATACTATTCTTGATGTGAAGAGGAGGTAATCTAACTCCTGAGTTAAAACGAATAAATGGATGCAAACATTAGATTATTGTTGTACTTGCCATAAAAGGAAATGAAAATATAATCAATTCTAACATGAAATATAGATATTTTTTCCAATAAGGGCAGTGGTGGCGCTCACTTTATTACCATTTTTTCTTTGAGCATTATTACAATATTTGATGGAAGACTACTGTAAAAGCTATGGTTATCGTTAAATATTGTATAAATCAATTTTATTTCTGCCAAACTTTTTGATAGAGTTTAATATGAAAATTATTGCAAAATCCTATAAACCTCTGCGTATTTTCTAACCTGCTAAGAGATCGATCTTTTTGAGACAATGCTTTAATGGTAAGTATAAGTTTGCGTAATATAAGTTTACTTGTTATTTACTCAGCAATAAAATCAATGCGAAGCCAATAGAAAGCTTTTGCGCGTATAAAATGTCAACCGATTTCAATGAGCGCTATAATGAATGCATTGACGATTCAATTATATTTACTTCACATATAATGCAATATAAACTTAATTCACGGGTGCGAATGAAAAATGTTTCCTAAATGTTCTTAAGGGTAAATGAAAGCAATATTTAGCAGTAAATCATTTTCAGACAAATACAATATAATGTTGAAAAAATATTTTTCTAGGAATTCATTATTTGCTCTTATTGTTCATGAAACCTATCCTACCTGTGCTTGTACTGTATAGAATAAGATTGAATAATATAATGCACGAAAATAAATGTTTTGCAATAAAAATAAACTTAGAAAATGTTTTATCACTTTAGAGGAAATTGGAAGCATTTTAAGAGTTTGAGAAATAGAAAATTCTGTGTTAATCTATTCTGAAGCATACCGTAAAACAAATAAATTAACAAAATTACTTGCCCTTAAAGCGCATTCAAGTGAATTGTTTAGGTTTAGTATATTTGTGCTGTGAAATTAAATTGAAAAACCTTTTTATTATACAAAGAATTTTTAAAATATTTATTTTACAACAAAGAAATATCTTTCTAATAACTAGTAGTAAAACAGCAAAACTTTCAAATCTATTGCAATTTCAAAGATTAGTTTTGAGGATTAGAATCAAAAATAATGTTAAAGAAATATTCGCTTATATGACTCTGAAATATGTGCATTACATTAAAAATTGGGAACATTTTGTGTACACTCTATTATATTTGGAGAATAGGAAAATAATTTAATAATATATATTCAGAAAATGTAGAAAAAAGTAGAGATATTGAAACGTAAAAATGGGAAATAAGTATTAGTGTTACTTGAATTTAAAGTCAATGCATTTGATACTTTGAATTTGAATTATTTGACAACTCATCCATGATTTATTGGCTCAAAAAATAAGAATTTGTGAATATTTTAAGAATCTGAGTGAAGAGAAATAACTTATACTATCTATTCTATAGGTTTATTCTGTCAATAACCATATTAGAGTACTGTATAATCATTGAATAATTTCTCTATAATTATTGAATACATTAACTCATTTTCGCTACCTTTGAAACTATTCATAGCACTGGAATATTAAATATGCAAAAATCATTTGATTTGCCGATAAACATAACTAATTAACATATAGTGTGTCCCGAAAATCCTCTTAAATGTATTACTGGTCATCTGAAATGCTAACTATAGGTTACCTGTAGTTATTTCTATTTATGTTATGGAAATATTGCAGTAGCAGTAAAATAGAGTGATTTGAGTACTTAAACTAGTGAGAAAAGAATGAATGCAAGTGTTTCATGATAGACATTTGACCTGCAAATCACTCATTTTCGATCATAATTAAATCAATTTTATTCATACGTCTGTAACTCAGTGAATAAAACATTAGTAGAACAAAACTCACTGCCCCTAAACTATAGTTTGCATTATCTGTATGTTAAGCACGCAAAGTAATAAAATATACTTTTGTAAGTAACGGTACTTTCAGGATAACCTATACGTAAGATACTGTATATTTAAGGAAAGGTTGTGATTGAATATGAAAATATAAATAAATTTAATATGAATTTGCATTTAATGTAAATTTTCACTTTAAGTTTAATGATTATGGTATTAGTTAAATATCTACAAAAACACACTGTAGTATTAGTCATATAAAACTTATTTCAAAAATTCAGATTGTATTCATTTTTGACATTTATTACTTTTTCAATAGGGTTTATTTCACAGGGTTTTCAACAAAATGCTAAAATAAGGTTATCTTTGCTTTGATTTTAAATTATTTACAAAAGCACATAAAGAAATACAAATGACAGAGTATTTTACAAGTATAATAAAAATCCGATTATTCGAAATTCTAATAAGAAATGTAAAAAGTGATCCTTAATATAATAAAACTGTAATAAATACAGAGTATTGAACAAGTATGAGCTTATTTTAAGAGTACTTATAAAAGGTTACGATCTATTCGTATAATTTCGTACCGAGTTTTAGTATCAAATTATTTCAGAAATGTCCACTTCTTCAGTATTTTCCGATGTGGTCAATATGCGTACTGTTCGCAATTTCTAGAAATTTTGTTGTGATTAGAAATTTTCTTTAGACTATTTCGGGAAAGTTTCTCACTATGGGAGGTTTATATTAAATCTAATTTTTCTAAGAATATTAATATTAAATCATTCGCTTTTCAATATATAAATTTTTTAAAGGAGTTTTTGAGCATTTTGTAAAATTTAGTATTATATACATATATTTTTTTCATCATAATCATAAATAATTCTAATCATTTTAAAAAGAACTTTCAAATAATAGACTTAGGAATTGGTTATTAAAGTTATGTTTTTTATTACAATTCTTTAAATGACATTTGCACTTAAAACCTGGTGATTAAAAGCTTGACCCGAATATTAGCGATTCCCGCAAAATCCCGTCGAGCTGTGCATATAAAAACTTTATTTCTTGTTGTATCGCATTTTGTGGATTTATAGAAATCAGATCACAAGTTAGATGTGCTTATCATTGAATAAGTGAAGCTATTTTGGGAAATGATGTCATTTCTAAAAATTTATTCCATTTGAAGAACTTTAGGGCTTGTATTGTAACTAATATATACATTGGATCTATCAGTTTAACGTAAAAAAGATATCAAAAATTTGACAAATATTGTGTCTCATTTGTATGATTATTGAGAAAGCAATTGATAGCTTCGAATAATTACAATTATTTTTATGAAAGCATAATATATTGCATATTATAATAATTATAAATCTATTAGGTTTTGAAAAGAACAGAATAATAATAATGAAAAATATTAAAATAATGATAAATAGTTTATAAGAATATTTTTTGGTTTCAGCTAAAATTTCAAATGCTTTTACTTACATTAAAAGCGTGTAGTTTTCAGACGAATAAAATTCAGAAAACATGCTAACACTGCAAATATATGTTTTATTGTTGTCGGAAAAAAGAGATCATTTATGACATAATAAAAAAATATTAGAAAATAAAATGAAGAATTGAGCGAATGCCAGTGACCAATGTTTCCATTTGTCAGTTTTCCATTCATTTTACGTCTAATTTCTCAAAACCCAAAAATAAAACCACAAAGAAATCCAAATATAGAGTATATTATGTAACAAAATTAATGTTCTTTACAAAAAATAGCTTTATTTTGTATTTTAGTTTGAATAGAAAGGATATGCTTAAGACAAATCAGATAAAAAGGTCATTAAGATAAGTATAAACTCAGATTAAACCAAAACAATTACTAAAGCTTATGAATCATTGATTTGACAAAATGAGAAACCGAGACTTTCATGGAATCCAAATAATTGTTTGAAAACAAAGTTGAGTTCAATTCTGATATTAAAAATTAAGAATCCTCACTGTTCATGAGCTAAAGAATGGTGAAAAGTGACGAACATTTAAAACAGAATTTAATAGCGAGACATCAAACTTGTCAATAGATTCCAAGTTCTGAACTCATACAAATTTTTTTACTTTTTTATAATTTTAAGTTAACAATCAATGAAAACATAGATTATTTGTATTGAATAGTTTGACAAAAACAGAAACCTATACTCCAGAACTCTTTATAAGCACTAATTCTTGCGATTCTCTTTATTAGTGTCACATAAAGCTTCTCTTTTTTATTAATAATGCATTTACGACATAAGTTACACGAATCAGTTAAAGAATATATGTTACACTTGTAGTTAAATAATAATACGAGTGAAAGCGTGATCCTAAAGATTATGCTTTGGAATAAATGAGATCAGACATTAAGATTAAGTCAAATACAGATGTTTTCTGTCTCAAAAAAGGCTATCGAATGGTCCGAATGATTGATTTGGAATTGAAACTAAACCCTTATAACATTATAAACATCACGACCTCCTGATTGCTTAGTCAATAGACAAATCTATTCAATGAATGAAACATTTCTTTATATGCCATCTTATTTGACTGTTCAGTCATAATCATTGTCACTGAATATTCTGCTCACTCAATACAAGTACAGTATGAGTTTGTGCTCGTAAATAAACTTTGTCGGTATGGGTTTCAAAAATAAAAAGTATATTTGACTTAACTTTGATAATACACTAGTAGGCCTTGAAAATTGCCTAAAATTTACTGAGAATTTTACAGCTTCTCTAGAAATAGAAGAAGAAAACTCATGATTTATAAATTGATTGAAGTAATCTTCAAGTAATAAATATTAGATAGACTTAAACTGTAAAAGCCTTGTAGGCGACAAACCAGAAGTTTTGCTGATACGAAATTAAAATTAATTAACACAAAAGACAAATAAGAATATGTAATTAAGTTAATTAAAATAAATTAATTGATCAAAACCCTGTTTCATATTAGAGCAGAGATTTTTCGAAAATTTTTGGATAATTGAGATAACATTTAGAACTTAATTGACATCACACTTAAACTGTTATATAATTTTTGAATGAAATTTTTATTTTTAATGAAAATAAATTGCATTATCAGTAAACAGACGGGCATTAATGATTGGATTTACTGTTAATTATTTGGTTTGCACGTCAACGGAAATCATTCAACTGCATCATTAACATTAACCAACTATTTTCACAACTTGTCCTTTATTGACATTCACTGACAAATCCTATTACAATCTCAAAGACATGAGGATTTGGTCGATTTCAAGCTGATCCTACTTTATACAGGTATTACTTCGAACTTGAAAAGCCTGTATTCAAATAATAAAATAAAAGCAGGATTTTTATTCGCGCAAATCGAGTTACTTTCGAATATTCTTAAAAATGTATTGAAAATTAAAAGATTAAAAGATGGTTCACATAATGTGTGTTGACATGAATGACAGATTTGTTTAACATTTTAAACATTTGCTGAGCAATCAATAACAAGACATCCCAACCAAAATAATTATGATTGAAGTAGATTAGGTTTGGTTGGGTTAGGTCTGGATCTGGTCTGGATCTGGTCTGGACGATCGCGCGTATTGTGCTGAGCAAGAGTTAAATCATAGTCACCCAACTTATTTTGACTCAAGAGCCGGATTAAAGCATAGCTTGCTTCTCGAGGGCCAACAATAAATTCAAAGTTTGGAAAAATAGTTTAATTTGTTAATTGCAATAATTAACAGCTGATTTATAAGTCATGTAATTCTTTTGATCAACAATCAGTTAATTTTTTCATATTTTTATAGAATTGTTATTCAGATTTATAAATTATTAATAGAATAATTAATACAATACAGTGACTGTACTTTATATAAGTTCACTTCTACAGTTAGAGTGTAAAATAGAATATCTCTTTATAGAATAATTTCTAAATTTATAATTAGTTATAATTATAATTAAATGGAAACTAACTTTTATCCTTTGTGAAAATAATTATTTTTGACCCTTTGGGAGCCAAAGAGTATGTTGGCCACCTATGGGTTAAATTGCTAAACTATCAGCCATTGTTGCCAATAGCAATATGATAACTATCATCAAGTTAGGCTCTGCCGAATAGTATATCTATATTCAGTAGTTTACATATATTTTACAGAATAGGAAATATTATTGAGCCTCAAGTTTTCTCTACTCATGCAAATAAAAACCTAACTGCTCCAAAAATATCTAATTTCAACAGTCTTTCAATTGTTTGATAGACTATTCAATTACGAACCAAATATAGATATTGTTTGAAAAACTTGAGTTACAAATAAAAATAAATGTATAAATTGTATGAAACTGTAGAACAACATTCAAAATAACAATTACTTTATTCTAAAAGCCAAAGGGAAGCAAACTGAAGGAATATTTGGAATATATTTCTGTTCTATAAACTCAAAGAATAAATGCATTTATTTCTATAAATAACTAAATTTTATTTTTATTATTCAATAAGACGTTGTGAAAGAGTTTTATTACAAAAACTATTCAAATATTTCTTGCTTTGAAGCGAATAAAACAATATTTGAGAAATATATTTAAAAGCTTTACATTTTGAAACTCATTAAAAGCATAATTTTTGCAATAAAGTTACATTTTAGAGAAAAGTTCTTCTCCCCTGAGCTCAAGTCTATGCCCATGACGTGAATATACTAATTACAGAAATTATATGCTTTAGGAATAAGACTAGAATTTTGAAACTCATTTTGAAACTCATTTTGAAACTCATTTTGAAACTCATTTTATTCATTAAATACAAATATGGCTCACATATTGTCAACAATGTATTGTTCAATATCTAAGAAAAGTCATCAATTTTTTATGGCTTTTATGATATGGACTTTTTCTGCTCACGAAACAGCACTTTTAAAAATTTTATGTTTATAGCGGTGTAGAAATCGATTATTGAATATCTGGAAAAACTTTAACTAAAGAAATATGAAACTCGTGCTCTTATTATTTCGTTAAAATCAAAAATGATAAGCAATAATTCACTGCAATCTTAACTCCTGATTGTTTTTATTACCCGAAGCGATGATCTCTCAATGTATTGAAAATCCATTTAAGTTCCAGATAGTCTCGAGAAATATGGGTTTTCATGGGTTGTGTGGATTTTCAATTTATTGAGAATATTGTTCTTTTTGTGAAAAATTTAATTAAAGCTAACATAAAAATTACTTATTTTCACATAAGATTTGAAATTAACTTATATAATAGCAGATAAGATAATTTAAATAAATGAATAAACAAAAAGTAAGTAAAAATTTGAAGCATCAGAACTGAATGAATGCAATAATTAAAATATTTCAATAATTGGTAACTATAACAAAAATTCAAAATTTAGACTATCTTTGTCTCATCATAATAATGGAAATAATGAATTAGTTGTTTGTCAAGTAAAAAGCATGATATACAAGTAGCTCATCGAGAGCCAAAAATAGTCTCAAAAAATATCATTATTTTTCTGCAATATCTAATTCATAAAGTTTTTAATAATGGGATAACAAAAGCATGAATTATTAGTTTAGAAAAAATAGTTTTAACTATTTAGAGAGATTTTATTGATAAAATTTTACAATGAAATATAATTTGAACCGTAGAAAAATGCATAAATTCAAATAAGTCAAAAAGGCTGACAACAATGGTTAGCCGCTGATAAACATTTGAAATAAATCAAAAGATATTAAAGCATAATCTGAATCATTGATAGAATACTCTGAACAATAATGTCAAAAATGTGACATTTATTGTTACTATTATACAGCTTTTATATAGTCATATAATAATTGATTTTGAAATTACAAGTTTTCTGGACTTTTTGTAATTAAGTTAAATTAATCTCTAAAATATTATATGATTGGAAAAAGTAATAAAAATTTTTGCATAAATAAAAGAGTAATGGCAGCTTCCCATAGGGCTTCTCCCTGAAAAGAGTGCAACTTCCCATAGGGCTTCTCCCTAAAAAGGGTGCAACTTTCCATAGGGCTTCTCCCTAAAAAGGGTGCACTCTTGAGTCATATATCATTGGAAAGGTCTCATCGAGTACTACAACTTTTCCTCTTGGACCAACTCGATTCGTCAACGGAGTAAAGCATCAGAGGGAGAAAAAGCCCCAATTGTAAATACATTATGTAGTTCTGTATGTATTTATATATAATATATTTAAAATGGTGACTTCACCCTCTGGTGCTTTACTCCGTTGACGAATCGAGTTGGTCCAAGAGGAAAAGTTGTAGTACTCGATGAGACCTTTCTAATTATATATGACTCAAGAGTGTACCCTTTTCAGGGAGAAGCCCTATGGGAAGTAAGCATTTTTAAGCTGTCTTAAGGAACGGATATTATCTATAAATGATTTAATTTGAGACACGGGTAAAAATCTCACTAGTTTTCAACATGGGCTTCAGTGAGATCTCCTCTCATTAGGGAGTTGGCTGATTAAAAGGTTTTTATTTAATTCGAGATTTCAATTTCTTTTATATGTTCGCAATATATTAATGTTCTGCCAAAGCATTCCTCTGTTTAAGACGACACTGTTATGCATGTTTTTGCTCAAATTTAGAGTATGTATTCAAGATATGATTTATGTTTATATTGAAAGTCTCTTATATCCTAATGTATAGCTTTAGATCGAAGAGAAAAAATACAAACATTAAATTCTTGAAAGCCTGAAGAGAAAGTCCTTTTCATAGCTCGGTTTAAAAATAGAAAGTGATTTTTGGAATCATTAGCAAAATATCGTTATTAATGGTGATGATTATGCATAAGACCTCTTTCCAAATGCTTGCACTTCCTGTCTTTGAATAAAAATCAATTTTAAAATAGAGGTTTTTTCTTAGCAATCATTTCTTTTTATCTTCATATTTGTGCTAACACTCAAATTTTTATTTATACCAAGTAATGGCTGCGTTACGATTCTTCAAAGTTATATATACGGCATAAACGGATACATATAAATTCAAGCTTATTGATGATCCGTTTTAGACTTTAGAGGCTATCAAAATTTTAATGTGGGTCATAAATTATTTTTTATCATAAAAATATTTGAATTCTAAATTATTACACATAAAAAATTAAATCTAAGTTTTTAATGCTTTGGCCAATAATTTTGGTAAAATTATTAAAAAGTCGGAGATCACGTTCGGTCAACAAAACTTATTTACCGGTAAGAAATTAGGTCACTCTCGTAGGTCATATTCTGTGAAACAACACATCAATATAACGTTTTCCATAAAAATGACCTAAAATTACTTTATTTAAATCAAAAGCTAATTTTAGACAAAGAGATCGCTCAAATTTAATATTTTCTCATTCATGGGCTTATAAAAAGTCATATTTCCTTTTATTGAGAAATCGATAGAAATTTATTCGTATTATAAAAATTTCTTTGAAATAATCGAAAGTCTCAGAAGACGCAGTTATGATCGAATACATTAATAGAATAAAAAATTACTCATATTCTGTGATAACACTATTTGCTTTGATTTTGTTCACAAAGAAATATAATATGATTTATTTTTAGAGTTATTTTGATATTCTATATTAGCTCTAATTAAATAAACCAGTGTTTGTGAAGGTCTATTAGCATGAATTTTTACATCAATATATAAATCTAATGAAAGCTTCAAAGGTTTATCTTTCTCTTAATGTGACAAAAGGTTTGTATGGCTCATAAGCAATTAGTATTTAAATTGAGAATAAATGCAAAATTTGAAGTTAATATAAATTTCACAAAAGTATTTGCGCACAAAATTTGCTAATTTTCAGTTCAAAAGCAATACCTTTTATGATAAATCCGTTTATTTGAAATTTTCTCTTAAACTATAACTGTTTAAGTCTAATATTGAAGTTTGAAATTTTCTGTTTGAACTGTGAAAGTAATATATAATTCATAGAATAAATTGTTATTATTATTCATTTCACAGTCTATAATGTGTTTATAGATTTGCTATGAATTAGAAACGAATCTATTTTTACTTTGAGGAAAGAATTGTTGGAAATTCAATTTGAATAAACATTCAAACTTTCATATAGGTGTGCACTCGTGTACTGCTATTCTCTCTATCATTTGTCGATCTCATAAGTATATTAACATATTTAAGGCTTAGTTTCAAAAAAGAAGCGTATACTGCGTTCAATGTAAGACTTATAGATTTTTCTTCTAATGCCAAGTTTTACGAAATTGAAATCACTTGAGAGTTTCATTTTGAAAATCATAAACTTCCAGATCAATCTTTGACCAGAGATTGTGTGTTATATCAGAATAATCAATCTTTGATCGGCATATGTTTGCATTTTTTAAAATCCATTTACTTGAAAAAGAAATTCTAGAATATATTACTATTGTCAAAATTCATATAGAAGATCAACAAATCCTATGTAATAATCACTTCAATTGTTTCATAGCATTTAAATCCATATTAAAATTGTTATTTTAGCCTAAATTAAACAATTACTCAACAAATAGTATTAATTAATGCTTTAATTCAAAAGTTAAATAATCCTTAGAAATATGATTTACATAAATATTATAAATAAGTTCAATGGAATTCAATTTAATTTATAACATTTAACATTAAATGATATAATAATCAATTTCGACTAATAGTATTCACACAGGAAACCAAATTCTTATCGTCAAAAATTGTAAGTAAGAATTAAATCGTCAAATAGTTTAAGAATTAAAATATTTATGAGACGTGAATTGAATACATGAAATCTATTAAAAATGAAGCAAATATTCAAAATGCTGAACATATAACGCTCAAAGAGAAGCCGCTTGTAATTCAAATAATCACAATACAATTTAATCATATTTTATGCTCATTCAAAGGTGAAAAGCCTACGACTGCTCTCACAAATTTCATTCATATTGGTATATAAGGCCTGAATACTTCATTATTTACTTGTTATTATGAAAGGCTCAGACATGAAAAGAGATTATTACAAGTTTATTGAGCAAAAATATTTATTGAACAAAATGACGTATAATTGAATCGATTGAATGCTGTTTAGAAAATATAATTGAAGTTAAGAAATGAGATCATCATAAGGAAGACTAATAATTCGTATTCGATAATTAGACTACTTTTTATTCAAGTAATATCTGGATCAATAATATCTCAATTAAGAGTAGAAGACATTAAATTTGAAACCTAACTATTCTATGTATTATTTTTATGAATAGCGTCTATTCTTGGATTCAATAATTGAATTTTTATGAATTCTTTGAATCAATTTGTCAAACGTTCGTCTCTTATCTATTGTCACTCAAATTTCTTGAACTGAACGGAATTGATGGCAATGAAATAAAATCGAGTCTTGCAATAGAACTCAATGCGATACCAGAGTTATTACTTCTAACAATTTTATTGTCAATTCAATGTGTACTAACTTGAAGGCTTAGCTTTTCTGTGTCACGAAAAGAATTTAACTAAAGAATAAGCAAATCAAAGTATATTATTGACTAAAACCTAATTAGAAAGGCTTTCAAGATTAGAAAAATGAGTTTCAATTTTGAAAAACGCACTTATTCTTAAAGGAATCTTTAGTTCCTATTGTAAAATAGTTTAATTTAAAGCTAATTTACAAATAATAGCAAAATAATATTCATCTATATATACGTCTTATAAAAATAAACCAAGAATTGGATTATTTGATAGAGATTTTAAATAATGATAGAGTACTTACCAATTTATTATTCTTGTATTCAAAGATAGAGTAAGCAACACATCAGTACTATTTGTAACTTCAGTTTAATGTTTGTTTTAAAAAAATTGTTATTTGAAAGCAAAATATTTGATTCACTTTTCTATTAGTGATTTTGATAAGAAAAATACAAC